>LPNX010413011.1:181616-202102 GCA_001517045.1 Pseudotsuga menziesii
GGCATAATAAGATAGGATTTTGTACCTGATAAGCTCGATTGAGTTGGGAAACTACCAATTGAGAATCCAAACGGACTTCAAGCTGGGTTATGCCACGTGACAAAGCATTCCATAGGAGCTCAATTACAACCCTATACTCAGCAACATTATTTGAAGCAGGACCTAGACAAGTGCCACCTGCGGCAACAAGCTATCTTGAGGGAGAATAGATAACCCATGTTGCCGAAGCTAGGTTACAAGTATGACGACTGGCGCCATCAACAAACCCTATATACCATTTAGAAGACATCTGCAACAACCAACAGATAATATAAAAACAAAACTGACAACCTAATGTACATAAAAATACATACACTAAAAATACAAGAAAAAGTGCTAAGCCTAAGCATAGTACTTCTTCAAGTAGAGCCCATTTCTGGGCTCAGGCAACTTATTCCCATCGAAATCAACTAACTCATATGCACCCTTACTTAATACTTTTAACACAACATAGGGTCCTAACCACATTGCCTTGAATTTTCCTACCCCCAGAGGTTCTTTATCCTAGTCCCAAAGCAAGACAAGTTCCCCTTCAGAAAAAACCCTAGGTTTGACCGATTTATCATACTGAGATTTAACCCTATTTTTATGAGCTTGATTAGCAGTCAGCGCATCTCTACATTATTCATCAAGGTGTTCTAAATGTACCAAACATGCCTCAAGCTCAGTCGTATCAGGTAACACATGAATGGCTATCTGTAGAGACGGGATTTCACATTCAATCGGAGTAACTGCTTCCACCCTGTGAACGAGTTGGAAAGGTGAGAAACCCGTGGCAGTCTTTACGTTGGTTCAATAGGCCCAAAGAGGAGGATATAACATGATGTGCCAATTAGATCGGGCTGCATCAATTGTCCGTTTAAGGATAGTTTTTAAAGTCTTGTTTACAGCCTCAACCTGACCGTTTGCTTGCGGATAGTATGGAGAAGAATGTTCTTGTCTAAATTCGAGCATGGTAGTCAGTCCCGTCATCATGTTATTTTGAAAATGACTTCCATGGTCAGTGACAATCACTTTGGGTATACCGAATCATGCAATAATCTGATTGAAAATAAAGAAAGCTGTTGTTTCCATGTTGGCTTTGAAAGTAGGCATTGCCTCTGCCCATTTCGTAAAATAGTCAACAGCGACAATAATGTATTTATGCCCCCCAGCCGAGGCTGGGTTGCATGTCATGTAATCAATCCCCCATTTCATAAAGGGGCCCATCGAGACAACGGGAAATAACGGAGCAGGATGCGACCGCATCTGCCTAGAGTAAAGCTGACACGGATTACAGCGCTTCATGGCTTCCATACAATCTTTAAAGATCGTGGGCCAGAAATAACTGGCTTGCAATATCTTCTGGGCCATTGCTAACCCAGATAAATGACCCCCACATGCTCCACTATGGGAATCATTTAGGACAATATCTGCTTCCTCATGAGTGAGGCAACGACACAACACAAAATCTACCCCTCGTCGATATAATGTATCTCCTATAATGAGGTAGTTCTTGGCATGCAGGCGTAACTTACGTCGTTCCTCCCTAGAGGAAGCTGCAGGGTACTTCAGAGTCTGGAGATATATAAGAATATCTCCGTACCAAGGATCAGAGGTGGATATCAGGAAGATGTGCTCATTTGGGAATGATTCATCCTCAACCACTACATCTTCTTCAGTAGGAAATTTTTCTATGATCTCAGCAAAAACTAAGGAATTTTTAGACTTAGTAGACTGGAAATCCAAGTCAAACTCTTGGAGAATGACTATCCACTTATTAAATTTTCCCCCAACAATCCATCAAGATAAAACATATTGGAACGGATTCACATCCGCCACTACTGTGGTGGTCCTCAGTAAAATGTAGTGGCGCAACCTCTGCACAGCATAAACAGCTGCTAAGGCTAATTTCTCGACATGGGAGTATCTAAGCTCAGGTCTGGCCAAAGCACAGCTAAGATAATAAATGACATGCTTTAAAAGCTTATCATCCTCCTGAACTAGCACTACCCCAATGGTCGACTCCGACGTGACCAGATATAATATAAAATCCCTAGAATAATCTAGTGGACGTAATAAAGGTGCCGACAGCAAAGCTTTTTTCAATGCCTCGAATGCAAGTTGTGTGGTTTCATACCATACAAATGGGGTGTCTTGTTTTAGCAAGCGCATGAAACCTTTAGTGATCTTGGCATAATTAATAATAAAACGTCGAAGGAAATTAGACTTTCCTTGCAGGCTTTGAAGTTGCCTGAGAGAACGAGGAGGAGGCAGATTTACAATGGCCTCAACTTTCAAAGGATCCACCTGGATGCCTCTACTAGAGACAATGAATCCGAGTAATCTTCCTGACTCGACACAGAAAACACACTTGTGGGGATTCAAGCGAATTTTATAATATCTGCATCTTTCAAATATCAACCTTAAATGATCTGGATGTTGGATCCTCTTGCGAGAATGAGCAAGCAGATCATCAAGGTATGGTTCGACAATGGCTTTAATGTCATGAAAAACAAATTTCATAGCCCATTGAAAGGTTCCCCAGCATTTTTCAATCCAAAGTGCATTTTCTTATATGCAAATGTACCCCAAGGGCAAATGAAAGCAGTTTTATGTTGGTCTTCCGGTTTTATTTGGATTTGATTGTAGCCGGAGAAACCATCCATAAACGAAAACACCTCACTTCCCGCACAGCATCTATGATCTGATCAATAAATGGTGTGGGGTATTTGTCCTTAGGACAGGCTTTATTGAGGTCTCTAAAGTCTGTACAAACGTGAATAGTCCCTTGCTTTTTATCAATAGGAACAGGGTTGGACACCCATTCAGTCAAAGCTATGGGATATATAAAACCAGCTTTCAACAGCTTTTCAACTTCAGCTTTCACAGCCGCCACTTTACGTGGGTTCATGGGTCTTAATTTTTGTCGAACTGGCTTGGCATCAGGATAGGTTTAGATTTCATCTTCAACAATAGATGGATCTATGCCTAGCATCTCCTCATATGACCAGGCAAAGTCATCACGGAATTCCTTAAAAAGGGCAGTATAGATAGCAATCTCCTCAGGAGAGCAGTTTGCACCTATATAGATGTTTTCCACGGCATCTGGGTTCACAGAGATGTTAATAGGTATAGTGGCGGAAATGTTTGCCATATTCCCCTCGGCAAACACTCTTTCCCTAGGCAAAGGGTTGATAGGTATATCAACATCTTCTGACAGTCTCACGCAGAACTCTTGGTTTTCTATCCTGCTCAGTTCTGGAAGAAAATAGGATCGATGATGAAGATCCTCACAAATATTATCACGTCCACTCATGGCTTCTAGAATAGCTTCATCGGAAGGTAGAACTGTGTCTAAGCAATCTATAGAATGTGAAGAGTTTTCTGCCCATGCGGGCAAATAGACTTCTTCCAGATCATCTGAGACTGTTAGAGGATCTGGAATGAGATCAGCAGCAGCTTGAGTGATATCTTGATAAGCCACCTCTACTGCCGATAAGGGCACTTCAAGTTCATGGGGAGTTGGGAGAACCCAAGGATCAGTCCTATCGACAACCGTGGTGATGGACTTCCCCACACTAGTAGAACCAATGTAATTAACTGGGGCTGGAAGATCAAATGTGCCCATCAATTATGTGTACATTCCAGCCCCCAAGCTCTGTGTAGCAGGTTTGACCTGATCAACCAATGGCACAGCGGACTCATTTGACTCTAAACGACCTTTTCGGGTAAAATCAAGTTGATCAATAGTAACCAACTTGCCCTCATGTGGAAAAACCACTACACGAAAAACGACCGACGCAATAGCAGACATCGCATAAGTCCAATTCCTTCCCAGAAGCAAATTGTAGTCCAAGGGAGCATCAATCACTTCTACCTCAACAAACACTGCTTTGCCTGCCAACTTAATTTCAAAAGTGGGCAGGATACCATGCGGACGGAAAGATCTTCCATCGAAAGCAGTAAGTAAAGTGTTTGATGGGACCAGCTCTGGGAATCCGAGAGCTTTCCAATAGGTCAAGGACATAACACATGTAGAGGCCTCCTCATCAACAATTGCCCTTCCAATGGTCTTACCACCATGGATGACATCTATTGATAGGGCTACATGGTAAGGCAGGCGAATTTTGACATCAGATAAATGAAACTTCGCCATGAGACTCGAAGAGTCCATGCTACCTAAAGCTGCTAAGAGGGAATCCCACTGAGCGGGACAACTCTGTAACACCTCCAAAGCTGACATTGAACATGGGGTTTGAGCTAAGTCTTCAACCACAGAGTAGTTTGAAGCAGCCCTAGCATTAGGGTTATGCAAGGTCCTCTTGAAGACACCTTTCGGTATCTTCGGCATTATTTCAGCAGGTTTCTCTATTGTGAGAGGGCTGGAAGTTTCACCTACAACTTTACCCTTCTCGGGAGTCTCTTTCTCATATTTTTTGTCCCTTGTCTACAACAAAGTCGAAGATCAAACCATGTTGATATAGTTGGGGTCAGGGGCAGCTTGAGTGCACCCTTCTATGTTAGAAGCTGAAGCAGAGTTCTGTCCTTGGGGAAAAGGATCCTTCAGGACAGCCGATTGTTGAGCTTTAAGCAGCTTCTGGGATTGATCCATAAGGGGACAAAGGTGAGTAAGGTGGTCCTCTTGGCACAACTTACAAGGGAACTTGACCTTCTTCTTTTCTTTTTTTCCCCCATCAGCATTATTTGCGGGCTTTGGCTTGTTTCGGTTTCCCTCTCCCTTCTTACCTTTCTTTTTCTTCCCACCGGGCTGCTGATTGCCCTTCTGAGAGGTTTGTGTAAAAACATTTGGATTCTGGGGGGAGGGGGCAGCCTTTGCTGCCTCTGCCGTAGACTATTTGACAGACAACTGATGAAGTTTCTTAGTCAAATACTCTACGGTGGGAGAATTAACGGACCCAACCACACCATCGGCATGGGGTCCAAGCTTAGGCTTCTCCGCCTCGTGCGAAGGCCTCGGTGCCTCAGGGATGATCTCATATAAGATCCCAGATTGTGAATAAATCAAATCCAGTTGCTGGGCCCTCAGTATGGCTTCTTCTTCATTCGTTACTCCTGATGTGGAAACATCCTTAGATATGTATGGCAACAGTGATTTAAGGAACCACTCTAACAGAAACTCAGGAGGAATGGTGGCTTTGATAAGGCTCTTTCACCTCCTCCACTCTTGGATATGATCCGAGATGTGGGTAGCCTTGTTTTTTCTAAAAGTAGACAACAAGTCCGTTCCAAAATCATATCGGAATGGAAGCTGAAAGTGGCTAAGAAAAGTACTAACCAAGTCCCAGAAGCTACTAAAAGCAGCAGAAGGAAATTCGATGTACCATTTTGCCGCAGTACCTGTCAAGGTCCTCTGGAACAGCCTTAACCTCACTGAATCTTCATTCAGCGAATTTGAAGAACACCATAAATGGAAGGTGGTGGCATGTGCCCCAGGATCTTCACCAGCTTTATCTTCGAACTTAGGGATGTTCGATGGCAATTTGGTGGGAACAGGTGGCCACAAGGGGTCATTCATCAATTTGGACAAGTCTGGCAAGTTCAAAGTTGCCAAGAATGGAAGTTTAGGCCTAACTGGGGCACTAAATGTGCCAGCTTGGGGATTAGAGGGACCTGCCCCCGAATGCTCATGGGAAAAAGTGGGGTTGCCCCCAGCCACCGGTTGTAAAGTGGAAAGGTTACTTTGAAACGGATTCCATCCGTAAGCCACAGGATTGTGTGTGGGAGGTGCAGTGTAAGAAGTTCGGGCCGTCCCCATAGAAATAGGGGTCTGAAAGATAGGAGCAGGTATCCCTCCGCTAAACAATGAAAAGGGAGAGCTCGTGTATGGGACCAAAATAGGGGTTTGGAAGCTTTGCCCATAAAAGGTGTTGCTCCCAAACTGCACTCCTACATAGGAAGGAGATGGAACTACGTATGGAATGGATGGGGGAATGTGCCCCCCATTCCAAGGGAATCCTTGGACAAATGCCAAGGATCCTACCGGACCACTCTGGGTATTATAGGGAAAGGAAGAAGGAATTGTAGGTATACTGGGGATCCCAGTAACCATGTCACCAGAAGTACCTCCTAGGTTTGAGTGAACCAGTGGTTGAACCACCCGGCTCGCTGGAGTCAAAGGTGTAGAAGGAAAACTCGATCTAGGGGCACTTACCGAGGGAGGTAGTACCCCTTCAACCGGAAGGGTTGAGGTGAACACAAAAGGACTTTCTTCCACAGAAGACATGATCCTACCCACAGGGACACCTAATACAAGTGAATCAAAAGGTCTAACCTGAATGATCACACGATCGTTTAAATCAGTCAAGGGGGTGTTAAAGTTTCTTGCAAACTCGTCAGTCTGCAATTCTTCTATCTCAACTGTGTCAAGATCAAAACGGTTAGCTATCAGTTCTGGTTCACCAAGAACTTCACTTATTCCTACATGTTCAAATGAGCCGTCTGTGTCTAATCTCCGCCTTTGAGGTAGAGGGAGAGGCTCCAATGTGGTGAGAGGAGGAAGGTTTCTCAACCTTCTTGACCTTCTAGGAGGTGGGTCCTCCAGAATTGAAAATTTAACAAATCACACCCTAAGGCCAACTAAACACAGGCAAAACCATAGAGCATACACTATAAAATTCCTAAAGTCTCAAGCAATCAAACCAGGGTAAAAGATATACTTTCCCAAAGAAAGCTGATGAACGATTACTTGGTGTCCTTGAAGTGGTTCTTAGGCACAAGCGGAGGAATCACCCAACCGCCCTCCTACACTTTCAACAAGGGTTACCTTCCAAGCCCGTTCAAGGTGAACCAGAAATAACCTTCCGTTTTACCTAGGTATGAACCCTAAAAGACAAGAGACTAAAGGCTACCTTGGCAATACCAACAGTCTGGGGAGACAGTCGCAAGCCGAACTCGTACGGATGGGCAAGGTAGCTAAGCCCGAAACTCTGTCTAGGATAGAATCCCTAGATGGGCAAAAGTCCTTAGTTACGCTTTGACAAGGATTCGGAGGGTTATCTCCTCTATCCAAGCCTCCACGCGGCCTCGTGCTTAACTCCCGTTTGAGAGGAGCTTCCCAGATACAGTCAATAAATTCAAGGATTTACCTAAAGAAAGGTCCACTACGTCTGACTTTTATAACTTGCAGGAAGTTTACACTTCCTAGCCCACAAGTCTAGCCTAAGCTAGTAGGTGAAAGGCCCCTAAAAAACAAAACTTACTAGTAAATTTTAATTTATGCGTTCATTTTAAAGGGCTGTTCTTTACTCAAGAGGAAATGGAGTGGTATACTTTATGATGTTTTGACTCAAATAAATGAAAATAAAGGTGTATTCAAAGCAAAATTACCATTATAAAAACAAACTTCTTTTTCTTTTCTTGTAAATATATGTTGATGAACTGAATGCAACGATGAAAGAAACTAAGCCTATATTTTTTGTAGTTTTTGAGATAATATCTTTAAATTGAAATAAACACTACTTATGCAAAACAAAATGCAAAAGCTTAACAATGTTTTTTTTTTTTACCTTTAAAAATACTCAAAATTCTACCATGCACCTACAATGCACTGTACTTGAGCCAACTTGAATCAAATAAACTGTCTGAAAGCAACAAACTGAAGCAAACAGGCTGACAGAACCAAAAGGCAACCAACAAAGGTAGGCTAGGAACCCTAGCTTGGGTGCTCACAATGACAAAAATCACTATAGACTTGCAAAGGCAAGTGACAACCAGCCATTATCAAAAGACAGACTGGAAAAAATAGAGCCCAAGACCCTGATCATTGATCTGGACAGAGACATTTTAACCTACAACCCAAACAGGCCAAACTACTTCAGCATGCAAGCAGGAAATAATCCAAGCAAAAAAGACTCAAGGGATTCCAAAAAAGTAGAAAGTGTGATCACCAAAGGCACTCAGACAAGCTACACAGCATTCATAAAGAAAATCAACTCACAAATAGGGATTATAGAAAGAAAGGAACAAGCAAACCTTAACTTAAAAATCCCTACTTCCAGGCATACCCGCGACTATCTAGGAGTGCAACCCATGGATGATCCGTGACTGTCTAGAAGTGCAACCCACGGATGCAAACTGGTATTCGCGACTATGCAGAAGAGCAACTCGCGGATGGGTATAAATTTTTTCTCAAAGTACAAGAAAAATTCCAAAGACTTCCAAATACTGAGGCAAGTATAAACCAGAATAAAAGATCACACACAGACTTCAAGCAAAGACTGGTCAGGGGTGACAGAAAAAAAACCTACAGCAGTCTAGGCCTCCCCAGTGGAGTCGCCAGTTCTGTTGTATAGGATTACACACTTAATAACCATAGGTCTGGGGTTACCAACATACTCAATCAACTTGTAGACAATTGACTCTAGAGTGTAGTAAAGGAAATAGGAGGATGAGAAAGACTTACTCGATTAACGAAGGTCGATCCTTTCTTGTCCTCTTCCACTCTGCTTCACCTCCAAAGTCTTCAAGGTTGCTCCTCTTTCACCTGTCAAGAGTCAATATTCCATATACAAGATGATTCATATATATATATAAGCAGGTTAGATAAATCATATATAAAATGCAGAAACATAAACATTTATCAAACCAAGATACATGAAACACATATGGAAGAAGGATTCTCTTTATTATCAACAATGGAAAGAGTTCAGATTACAACCCAACACCTGAGACAAGGACTCCTCTGCAACCAAAGGATTCTGAGTTCCACTGCTCCAAAGAATTCTGTATAAAATCCACCAGCATGACTTTGCTCTCCAAGTCTATATATCCAACACCCTCCCCAAGGCCTGTATTTATATGGATGAAATAAGGCAGTTTCGAAGGTTGAGGAGGTTGAGACAGTTAAGCAGATTAAGGTAAATGGCTTAACTAATCTCAAGTAATCGCGTGTTTTATTTTTAAATTTCAAAGATAGGCATCCGTGGGTATCAAGAAGGACAACTCGCATATGATCTGTGACTTTCTATAAGAGCAACCCGCGGATACATCCATCCGTGACTTGCAAACACCAACACTCTCAAATGATCCGCGAGTTGCATAGGGATAGAGTCGTTGATATGTCTTGACATATCTAAAAAGGAAAAGTAAACCACTGGATGGATAATGAATGTCATTTACAAGAAGCTCATCTATAGTGTTTTGGGCAAACCTTAATCCATAGATGTCCTTTTGTGTGCCAACATGAGGGATGTCGGCACTCGGATGAAGAGGTGCCATTTAGGTGGATAACAGATGATGATCCAACTTTGATGATGATCTAGATCAAATGATGATCCAGACTTGATGATGATCCAGTAGTGATGATCCAGATCAAGTGATGATCTAGACTTGATGATGATCCAACAGTGATGATCTAGATCGAGTGATGATCTAGATCCAGTGATGATGATCCAGTTCGAGTGATCATCCAAATCCAGATAAAGATGACTTGAAGATGAATATTACTTGAAGATGAAGATGACTTGAATATGAAGATGACTTGATGATGGTCCAGATGATACAGAGAAGAAGACTTCTACTGATAAATTGTGTCGAGAGAATACCTTCCTAGTTAAAAGGGAGTGTTGATGTATTTGTAAATTCGAAATGTATTCATCTGTATTTCTTATGTATTGTAACCTGATGTTTATTTTGGGATATATTTGAGTCATTTCATGCCCCAATTTTCTGATCGGGAAGTTTCTATAATGTGAAAGTCATGTCAAGTCATTGTGGGTAACCCTCCTATCTGTCAAGGGTTAAAGTCCCCACAGTTATGGGGCCCTAGGGTTATTAGAATATCCTAGTGAAGTCAACCCTAGGTGAGTCATTGTAAGTCAGGGAAATAGTCCCCACCATTGTGTTACCCTCCTATTGGTCGGAGGAGGCAAAGTCCCCACAAGTTGTGGGGCACTAGGGTTATTAGACACTCCTAGAGATGTCGGCTCTAGTAAGTAATTGTTAAGTGAGGACGACATGTTGGAGTGGGTTTCAAGTGAATGAAAGAATATAAATAGAGAGTGAGTCTCTCTATTTATCAAACACACACTCACTCATTGGGGTGCATGAGTGAGAGAGGAGAAGTTCTCTCAAGTGAGAGAGAGAGACATAAGCTGTGGATATCATCTTTATGTTTTTGGGTTTTACTGCTGCCATTGGTGCTCATTCTATCTCTGAGGAAGTTGCAGGGTTTTCTCCTTTATGGTTTCCCCAAGGAAAATTCTTTGTGTCTCTTGTCTCTTGTGTTGTGCTTATGTTTTATTGTTGTGCATGTTATTCTCCAAGTTAAAGATCCTAAGACCATAATGCTATCTTGAATGATAAAAATCTAACACTACCAAGATACTTTCAACCTACACCCACTATCGCTCATGATATTTTTAGGGTTAGTATGTGATACTATAGAAAGAGTTCCCATTCTGAAGGAAACTCAGAATTCCTTTCATGGGATTTTCTTTGTTATAGTGTGTGATTCGATTGGAAAGATATCATATTTTGAAGGAAAATCAGAATTCCTTTCACGGGATTTTTACGGTTATAGTGTACTCCAAATGAAGTTTTTCTGGCTTGTTTCCTCCATGGCAATGTTGCATTACCCTTTTCACTTGATAACCATTTTTATTGTCCATTATTGACTTTTCTTTCTTCTTGAGCCTAGACATTGAAGACATTCATTGAATTGATACATTGGGAGGACCAAATAAATTGCACTCCATTGTTTAGGCCTCATAAATGTCTGCTGGGATTTGACAGCCATTTTGGATTTTATATACATGGACTTCTCACGTGTATCTAATAACATATCCAAATCTCTCTTCCATGTTAAACGGGATGGCCCTCAAACAATGAATCCACCAAAAGACTTCCTACTAGGCTTACGGAAATAATTTGGAATAAGGCTCATGGTCTTTGAATTTCTCTAGGGTCAAAATCACAAATGGAGGGTCCCAATCTATGAAGAATCCCAACCCTATGATATACATAGGACATTATTCTAGAAGAACAAACAAATGTTATTTATCACATGGTTATTTATCATAGTAATGCTCCTTCTTGGTTTCCTTAAATTTAGGGCCCTTCATGTGTAATTCAGAGTGGCCTCGTCTTAGAGTCTTATGGAAAAGAGGATGGCCCCATTTATAATTAATTCCATGATGAAATCTCCATGAATAATGTGATGATTCCAAATATTTCTTTGTTAAAATTGATGGGAACTCCTATCTCCTTGGATGCATATTGATAAAAAACACTTCACAGGGCTTCTATAATATTTGCAACATGTTCCATAAATAAAAAATACGTACGCATATCCTATTTCATATTCTAACTATATTTTCTTGCCATATATTAATCATGTTACATTTTCAAAGTAAGTACACATGATTTGAAATTTTAAAATTTTGAAAGCAAAATTTTGAATTTAGGTTTTACTTTTAGTACTAATATTATGAATATATTCAAACATTTATTATATATAGAAAAGTATTGTAAGTTCCTTACCTTAGAATTACTAAGTGTGTGTGTGTATTCAAAAGTAATTTATCACTATTTTTTCCATTATGATCATGGTGAACTATGGGTCTGCATCCACCATTTAGAATTTGACAAGTAATTATCTTTAACTCAAGCAATGGCACCTCAACCTCTCTAAAATGTGATTGGTTCTTTTAAAGGTTTTTTTTATCATACATTTTTTTTACGACGCCCATTTTAGACCTCAAAATTTTCCTAATGCAACAAGATGCAATATCCTTGTCCAAACACTTCCCTAAATGCTTGTTATGATGACCATAAAAAATGAAATAATTCTTTGGTCTTGGTGGTGTTCAATCCTGCAATGTTTATCTTCTGTGAACGGATTTTATTCTGGCCATACTTCACATTAAGTTTGACCAATCCCAAATTTTGGGAATGGAATCCATGAAAAATTATATAAACCTCCAAAATACGCAAGCAGAGGGGGGGAGGATTCCACGCTTAGGGGGCATACGTCAAATAATCATCATTTGGGTCCAAAGTAAAGAAACTCATGATAGATCACTAATCAAAGGATCTAGAAAATCCAATCAATTTGGTTTGAGATAAGTCCCACTGTCCAAAATGAGTAGCCATGTGGCAAGGATATGGAGGAAGAATATTGTCTTCTTTTGTACTAAATGATGGCTCAATGATGGAAAATGGCTAGTCATATGAAAAAATAGAAAAGGGAAATCTTGGAAGCCATTACGAAAGTGTGTAGAAAAAAATATTCTCTGATACCAACGGTGCCCAAGTGCTGTAACTACCTCAATTGTTATTATTTTCATGATGACCTAGTAGCAACATCTGCAACACGATTCACCTAATTATGTTGATAGGAATTTAGATATTATCTCAGATTTTGGACTTGCTTGAGCAGATCAACAAGATTAACCCAAGTGTAACAAGTGTACAACAAGGATTCATTTAATGTTCATCATATCTTGTTATGCTTAAATGCATCTTGATTAAGATTTAAATAAGCTTTAGTTAAAGGGTGGTTAAAGAAATGGGTAACAAAAAAAAATTCATATCAATTTTTTTGTTTTTGTTTTTTCATTAAATAGTATTTGTTTTGTGCTTATATTAACTCTAACAATCTCATATGAATAGTGGATATAAAATTATATATTTTACCCTTTGTTTAACAACCAAATTTCTTCACAAAACTAAGTGGTTGGTTGCTCCTTTCGGCATTCACCGGCCACTTTTCTTGTGGATGTTCTCGTTTTTAATATACTCTCAAAGTGGGCCCACCATGATATATTTGACCTTTAACACAAGAAATTCATCCTCGACCACTCCTCAAGTCCATGTAATATGTCAAACTAGTCTTTACAAAACAAGATGTTCTCCACATTATTCACAACAAAATATGTGAACCTTTATCTAATTTCAACTATAGAAAAAACAAGTGATGATATATAAATCCGCACAAAGAGAAGAATTAGTATCACTATCAATAACCTTATCTTTAAACTCTTCACTTGAAATATATTATCCTTCCAAAAAAGGTCTCTATCTCCTAACTTTTTCATGACTTCGGATATTCTAAAAAATACTTGAGATCTCTAATGTTCAATACATCATATGCCACAATCAATGGCTGAAGAGTTTGAATTATACTACCTTGAACTCTCCCTATTTATATTAATATGGCATCAAAATTAAAACTATAGTTTTGAATCTTGATGACACTGATGAAAGAATCCAAATAAGTTTCATAATAACCTCCATCCTACTAAATTTCATTTTATGACGTCTCTTCCTACACAATCAACAATATGAAATTCAACAAATATGCAAGCCTCCAAGTTTTCCATCCTCCATATTATCCTCTATATTTCTGTCTAAATTTTATATGTTTTATCAACCTTCGTTTCCTCATAACAATGGAATGTACAACAACCTCAAGTTGTAGCACACATAAACCAAGCTTTCTATCCAATCTACATTCAAAGTGTTTTTCTTCACATTATGGATGAAATTGTTGTTGCTCCCACACCTCTAAGAAAAAACAAGTGTTCACAACCCATGAAAGCAACTTCACTACCAAACATTACAGTTGTGTGGAAGAACCACCATACATGTTTCTACAAAGAGATTTTCTATTTAGCCTTAACATTCTATTATAGTGGCTAGAAGTAGGGGCAATTTACAGAGTTTTGACTAGTTTTTACCCTCAAACATTCCTCAAAAAACAATATTCATACATCTTAAGTGGATTTTTGGGCACTCTTGGCGTGGGTAAAAGTATCAACAACACCCTATATATCCAAATCTAGGCGTAATAAATAGTAGCAAGCAACATACTTCCAATTCCGAGAAGCAATGGGGCCTCATATTTGGGAAACCTATTTTTGACTTCCTAACATCATTGGGAAGCATAACTAACAAACATGGTAAACCTATGTGTTACCACTCATTTTGAATGGGTGTCCACTAAGAGATGTTGGAAAATCCAGTGCACTTTCCTAAGGCCCTAAAACCTTAACAAAGCATTTTTGGTAGTTATAGCAATAGTTAGAGTGATAGATTCTAAGGTTGGGCATACTTTAATAATTTTGGCAGTGAGATAGTCATTTACAACACTCAATCAATGGATAAAGAGTATCCTACAAATATGGGCAATGAACAACCCTAAATAGAGATGGATCATTGACAGGATATAGTGAGGGATTATTACATCATTGGTCTGAGTTTTATTTGGTTGTAAGTATTCATAGTGGACGAATGGATGTTATAGATTACCCAAAAATTCATTTATAGTATTTACATAACCAAGTGATCATTTGGTGTGAAGGAGCACTCATCCCTTTGAAACAAATTTGATTTCCTTTATTGCCATTTTTTTGGACAACACTCCATAATGGGTGTTTGCTTTCAGTATTATGAGATTGCTTAACATTTTTGAAGTAGATTTGAGTGTTTTGATGACATCTAATAGCCACCTACAACATCAAAGGAAAGTAATTATAGAAGAGTAATGTCAATTTTCATCCCTAACATACCATTTTAGATGTACTTCATGAAGTTCTAGGTGTTATTTAATGTATTTTCCACAGCATAATCCCTTGATTATGTGATTTATTCATTTTTTAGGGCATCTCTGATGACCCTAAATAGGCTAAAAAATAACATAGTATTGTTTCAACTCACGGAAATAAGAATATAAAATCATGACAAATATAATCAATAATGTTGTCAAGCAAGTAAAGAAACAATTAGTAGTTATGAATCTTGTTCTCCAAATATGCTAAATCACAAGCAAAAAGGTTATTTCCAAGCATTAAGGCAAGAATACTTACAAAAAATTATTGACCTTGTAGATATCCTTACACAGTATTCACATGCCCTTATAAGCAGGTGTCTAGTTTTCTTAAGGGCGAGAATGAATGGATAAGAGTTGGATCATGATCAACATCCTATCAAGAAACCATTGATTTGCCAGAGCAGTAAAGAAGCTGACAAAATGATGCAAGCTTCAAGAGATGAAAAAATACAACAATACTTCCATAACAATTGTTGACCCTAGGAAAGTGCATGAGTTTATATCCAAAGTTTGAAGAATCTGGTCGTAAGGTGAACAAGGATTCGACGAAAAAGGAGAGAGTAAGTCGAATCCAAGAATTCGACTTGTTTTTTAGGAAACACTGAATGTAAATATCGAGTTAATTTAGGGAAGTAGTCTATTTTTGGGAATGGGAATGAATGTAAACTGGGCCTATAGAGACATCATAAATGTAAAGGGATTTCTTTGGTTAAGAAAAAAGAACCAGTCGACTGTTAGTTGAGAACTAGTCAATGGTTAGAAGAAAAGTCAGGGAAAAGTATATAAGGTTGATCCATAAGTTGTATGAGGAGGTTCCTTATGATTGTTTGATGGTTATACATGAAAGAAAGAGGTTACATTGGATCGGAAGATATGATAGCATGATAAATATGGAGGAAACTCATCCATTTTAAGAATATCTTAAGAGATGTCTACAGGTTGTGTGTGCAGAGCAAAAGCGTTATAAACACAACTCATGCCAGATGAAGAGTGATTTTGTGGCTTTCTTGTATTGGTTTACACTTTAAATATATGTGTATATAATGTCTGTTTATATCATGTATGAATATTTATGAGTTTGTCGCAACCGATATTGATATAATACTATGGAATGTTGATAATAACTATGGTAGACATGATTTGGATTTGTATGTTGTATATAGTGTGTATGTGTTAATGCATGTCCATATATCTACTTTGGTCGATCGATCTGTTTAAAGTTTCCATAAATAAACCCCCTTCTATAACTACAGTTCTATGGTTCTTGCAGTCCCCATAGGTATCTTGGGTGAGACCCACTTGTGTCCCAGGTGTTGACGACAGAGTTATACTTTAGTCATCCAATGCCTTGGGTTTTGTTGTACGAGGAGGGAAACCTGAACCTGGGTTAGTGGAATCAACCCCAACAAATGGTTCCATTTTTGGGACCAGGATCATTGTGAATGGGACATGTTTTAGAACCCTACTAAGCTAAATATCCAATATTGGGTGGACTACAAAGCGAGAGGATTTTCACAAAAATAAAGTAAGGGATCACAACTGAATCAACAACATGGTTAGAAAGGTATATTTACTCAAATATTTCGAAATATTTCTTTATTGAATTTCTTATTATATTGTATGAATGATTGGTGAAGCTAGAAACTCAAAGGAAACAAATTCAATGTGGAGAACCCATGGAGTGGACTCCTCGGCTAATCCAACGGTTGGAAAGAATCAATAATCATATCTCTAGGGCTATCAACTTTTGGGTTGATAGAATTCTGGAGGGATATATTACTAAGATTGTAGTCGATACTATAAAACAATGCAGTGAGACTGAAAGGGAGTTATTCCAAGAACCTTGAGGTCATTACCTAAAATATTTAAAACTGTGGATAAAAATGTTGGTCTATGAAAAAGGGATCATGAGGATGGATTTGGATGAGTAAACCATCGTGCATGGAAGGCTTGATTTATGTTGCAATAAATGCTTCAACAATATAGACTAAGTAAGTCGAGATGTTCCTAGTCGAAAACAAGAATTAGAAAGAAGGTGTTCTCCTAAGGAGTAGAAGAAGATTTCGATAGGGGAAGAGAAGAAGGACTGTGACAAGAAGAGAAGTTGCAGTGCGATGGGAAGAATGGACTACGAGTTAGCTCCACATATCTACAAAGAATCTTATGATGAAGATGACGAATATCATTTTATATATGAAGACGAAGAGGAAGAGATAGATCCATACTAGGACTACAACATACCCACAACCCCGCGTAAATATAAAACATCTGAGATAAGACCCAAAAGTGCGTCAAAGTGTGACTTTTCAAATCATAGTAATAGTAATAGTCAATATACGATTTAGGGAGTTCCTACTGGTGGAACAGTTAATTCAAATTTAGCAATACCCTAAGTACACAGAATGTCTAGGAGTGGCATAAAGTTGCCTATACTTAACAGGAATGGGTTGGAAGACCTTAAGAAACATTCATTCTTATATTAATCTATCTAGGAATTGTGACATGTCCAAGATGAAGCTATGAAAAGATCCCATATGATCACAGCCTTTAGAGGTCGTGCTCTTCATTGGTACATAAAATTTTCTATGGTTCCTACAGGAATCCCTCAAAATTTATTAGATCAGATCTAGAATGGACTGATAGATGAATTCAAGAAAACCATATCCGAGTCACAATTTATCACAGGATTAAAAGAAATACTAAGTCTATATGGGACTTTGACCAAAGGTTTAACACTCTGATGGCAAAAGTGAGTTTCCAGATGTTTGGCATTCAACATAAAGAATGGTTTATTACCGTAATGCTACTGTATTTTCATGTTCCCTTGTTGCAGCAGAACATTGTATCACATAGAGAAGCTCTTGAGCTTGGTATGAAATTGGAAGCTTCGCTTGGCTGAGAAATTGGTCCAGAAATGATGCAAATTCAGCCGCAACTAACCAATCTAACATTTAAAATACAACATATCAAGAAAGGAAAATAAATTTAGGAGGAATTTTGGTGGACAAGATGTAGAAATGAATGCCATCATAAAGACTCATGTCCATATTTATTGAATTATATTGCATCGGGATTGTTGATCCTAATAAATTCAGAAGGAATGCAATCGTGTCAAATTTTCCAAACAAAAGGTCATCGATCGGAGGAATGTTTGTATCTACATAATATAGTAAGTGCACCTGCTAGGTTATATTGTAAATTTTGTTGATCTGTGGCTCATGACGATAAATACCGTCAAGCATACTAGTTGCTGCAGGAGAAGATGGTCGACACCTATTTGATGAAAAGTGATGAACAGATGCAAGCCGAGCAAGCTCATACACAATACTCTCAACCAAGGGGGGTTGTCCTTTTAGAGACCGAGGTCAAGGAGGAGGATTTGGTCATTGGAGGTGTCATAGTAATTGTTATAATTGTGTACAGGTGGGACATTTTTCCAGAGACTGCACTAATCCTACATCGACATGTTCATATTGTAAAGCATTGGACCACACTATCAAAGAGTGTCCGCCGTTGATTGCAAAATGGCAGGACATAACACAGGAAACCAGAACCAACCTCTAAACGCAAGCCAATATATTTAGAATATTTCTACCGAACCTCAAGAACTTAATATTTTTGTCGTAACAAAATGAGTTGTTGTGACTAGAGGAGATCAAGGAGCACCATGGGAAAATCCAAGAGTTCGACTAGCAACACAAAAGAAAGTGTTGTTTAATGTCTAGAAATAAAAAGGGGTATTCTTTAATGCATGTGATGTGTTTGTCAATAGAAATCATGCATCAAAATCTACTAATGTTTTAGTATTGGATGATGGACCTACCCTGTATATTCCCATAAGTTTCAATCAGTCATTCCAAAGAAAACTGACAAAGACGCTAAGCAAGTTAAAGAATTTCTTTAAGAGTTCTTTATAGCTTATAGAGTATAAGGATATGCTGGAAGAACTATCAAATATAGTAGAATAACATAAACCAAGTATGTGACCAGAGAAAAAAGTTAACCATATTGGTAAAATACTGAAGGTTGGTCAATAGTTACAAATGAATGCTCAGAAAGGTGATTATAATATGCATTTTATCATACTGGATTTAGGGTAATATGTTCATACTCTAACAACATGGGAAATATGGGATTCGTATGGTCTCCTGTTCAACTATGGTTATCTAAACAGTTGAAGGTCTGTCCTATTGATCAATTTCATAGGTTCTTGTTGTTGATATTACAACATCAGGAGTCATTCTCCAGTCTTGCGAGTAATATCAATATAATAGACTTGTGAGTAATATCAAGTCCTACAAATATCCTCATATGATTGAGGTGGTGATGTTGTAAATCTTGTGAGTAATATCAAGCTAAATTTTGTAAGTAATATCAAGACAGTAGACTTGTGAGTAATATCAAGTCAATAATACTTGTGAGTAATATCAATTTAGTAAATTTTGTGAGTAATATCAAGCTGAGTCTTGTGAGTAATACCAAGATAGTAGACTTGTGAGTAATATCAAGTTCTACGAATATCCTCATGTTGTGAGGTGGTGTACTTTACTATGTAAAGTGGATATACTATGTCATGTATGGCTAGTCATGGTCAAAAAGTGCTACAAGTCTCCTTTAGGGATTAGATACCCCTAGAGTGATTTACTTTATCATGTCACTACATGACCCAGGGTAATACATATTATCATAGGTTCAGAAACAATCCTATGAGTATGAGATGATATAGAATTTATGAAAACACATATGGACCATGCAGAGATATTTAATATAAGCATAAACATGAAAAGGGAATTCGAATTGCCCATGTTTCCATCAAGTGAACTCAAATTGATAAGATATCAATTGAGCATTAGTTATGTTAAACAATTTTTAGTTAATTAAGGAATCAACTCCTTAATTTATGCAAGTGATTGTTGGAAATAAACTGATAGAGAATCACTAGTTATTGTTCAGTTACTGTTGATTAAGTTGTCATTGATGCCAACAGTGCCTGGTCATTGATGCCAACGGTTGAGTCTTGGTGCCCCTTGTGGAGCCCCTAAGGGTTGAGTAAGTGTCAGCGTTAAAGGAAACCTTTTGACTTTGTTCAAGCCCAAGTCTGAAGCCCTTGGAGCCCTTGGGACAATGGCAAAAGCCCTGAACTCCCTGAAGAGTGGTCAAGTACCCCCAAGTTGGTTTAATCAAAATATTAACAAGTTTAAATAATAAAACCTTAAAATATTAACAAAAGATTTTTTTTAAAAAAATTAATATTAAAACCAAATATTAAAAAGTTTTAAATAAGACATTTATATATTTTAATAAATAATTTTTTTAAAATTTTTATATTAAAAATAACCTTTTATTTAATATTAAAAATAAGTCATTAAAATAAGGAAAGATCATCTTATTGATTAAAAATCCAACTTTTGAAAATTAATCCCTAAAAAGTTAAAACAAATTAAAATCTATTTTTATTAAAGACTCATGCATTAAAACAAGGAATGTTTACCTTAAAATAAATTATGACAAATCAAAACATGACAAAATACTTTACATCTAAAAAATGTTAAAATACTTTAGTAAAAAATAGGAGAGATCGTTTATGAAACAACGGCCCCATCAATTAATAAATTAATAAAACTTTCTTAAATCTACCTAGGTCGGCTCCGGTTGTTTTCTTCATCAAACAAGTATAAATTTACAACTGCCCGTCATTTTATTACAGAAAAAATTTGCTAAGTTTTGCGGGATAGGAGCAGTTCAACTGAGGTTAATTTTTCGCTGGTTTAGAGAACTTCATCCACGGCCAAGAAATGAGGCCGTATCTGCCCATGCCTGGACAGTCTTCAATTTCGTGCTAAGTTGCACGTTTCAGCATTGGTGCACTTGACGTTTCTATCGCCGGGATACCCTC
>LPNX010413013.1:0-19975 GCA_001517045.1 Pseudotsuga menziesii
TCATCTAATTGAATCGAACCATGAATCTATGAATTGAAATCAATCAGACGAACAACCAAAGACTGAAGCTGACGTCTTCGAAATCCATAAATCCTAAGCACTTGATCATATGCAAAATCCAGAGATCTGACCATGCCATTCAAGCAATCTTTAGCCTTGTATATGGGGTTATGGTTCCCACTGCAAGGCTGGAAACCAGTGAAGTGAGTCACAAATGGCCTCCTCACTAAAATCCCAACCCAAATCTTCTTCAAATAACTCTCTCGCTTCCCTGCATACAATCTCGCAGTCTTTTCATCATATCTATGCCTCGGCTCTGTATGTTCGACTTCAATGGCCTCGTATCTCTTACTGATATTCTATTATTCTCATAATTCCCAACAATGTCCAACCAAAATCCTTGAAAAAAAGACTCATTCTCTATATAAATCTTACCTCCCCATTTGTCCTTCTCTTTGATCATAAGATAAACAAGAGTAGACTGACCATCTGAATCAGTGATTGCTCTATCAGGCATCACATCAAATAAAATCTTAGCAAAGGATTCATACAGAGGAATATGAGGCCCCATCATAGACCACCTCTCCATGAAATTCATGGACCATTCACAGTTTCTGATAAGAAAAACGCCTGCATTGATGCCCAACCAACTTCTCTTCTCATAAAATTTTTGCTCCCATCCATGGACTATATTGAACCAACCTGCTCGCTTATCACTAGAAACCTGTAACCATCTCGAAATTTTAGGGCATTGGTAGCCCATATAAAAATGCCAAATTTGCCGACAATTTCCACATGACACTCGTTCTTAAGGAATGACCTGCTAACATATTTCCTAGAATAATTGAACCATGCTGGTAAGTCAACCACCTCAATTTAGTAGAGCTGATTCATCTCGGAGTTGAAAAATTATTCCATCAGAATATCTTTCTGCAAATCCCCTTCATCTTCTTGCATGTCTGTTCTTATTTATAGTTTCTTATAACCCCAAGTATACTCTTGTACAAATATGTCTAGTTATTCCAAATTCTAAAGAAGTTTAAATAGTTTTTGCTGCTAATTAAAGGGCACAAATTTTGCTCTATGATGTTTCAACATTTTTGGCCACAATTTTATCACCTTTTTGTCCCCTCTTCTACTATCCTTTTATAAATGATCCCACCAAAATGCAGCATGGAATTTTACCCTTCTAGGATCATTTTCTTCATATTCTTGATTGCAAATATTTCTTCAATTCCTGATCCCAATCTATATCTTATTATTCATTGTCTGACTCACCCTGTCGGAACCTTGCTAATCTAGCAAATCCTAAACGAATCCTCTTTTTGGAAGTGAAGTGAATTTAGTATTTAGTATCTAAATGGAAATGGTATGAGGCATTGTTAATTTGTTATGTTAATATGCTCGGATTTTTTTTTAATAATTTTGTACTCTGGACCCTTATGTTAGGGACTCCCCCTCCCCAGTCCCTCATGAATTTTCCTAAATTTTTGGGGTGGTCTCCACATGTCCACCATCCTCTATGAATTTTCCTAAAATTTGGGGGTGGTCTCCACATGTCTCCCATGTGTGTTTCCTTTCTCTCACGCTCCCACATCCTAGAAACTTGGTGGAACAATGGAAAAAACCCTAACTCGACACCTCAATGTTACAATTAGTCATATAGGTCAACCTATGTATTAGAAATTACGTTTGGACTGACCTGGGTTGGTGGGTACGGCATTTAATATGACCTGGGTTGGTGGGTGCAGCATTTAAGGTGCCTTGCTTTGATTCTTCGAAATCTTGGACTTGATGCCATTCCTATAAGTGGCCAAATGAGTGAGGTTATGCTAGGTTTTTCAGTCAAAATATCTTTTTACTACTCGAGTTGTAGCATAGTTCTACATTTTCTTAGTGATATTGTATTTTAGCAGCTGTAGTTCACCCACTAACAGTTTGTATTAATTTCTACTTGCAGCCAAAAAGGATAGGATCTCTCAACAAGTTCAAGGCCAGAGAGTGTAACATCCTTATCTGCATTGATGTTGCTAGAAAAGGGATAGATATTCCTTCTGTATATTTCTAATGGTCGGCCATCCACAGAGCAGGATGGGTTGTTTGAGAGTGGAGAAAATACCACCATAGTTGGCCTCTGCCACTCTGGCACCAAAAAGATAAGTCCCTTCCATTTCTGCAATAACAGATTCAGAACCAACCAATGGTGGCCAGGGGCCCACCCCTTGAGGACACCAATGACCCCTAACTAAAGCATGTCTCATCCCATTGGCTGTGTGAGTTAACGTCTTTGCCCGAAAAAAGCGAACCGATTAAATTGCCTTGTTCCCACTCCACCTAAGTACAGTGCTCCCATTCCATGGCCCAGAAGCCACGACGAGGTTTGTTGTAACTTGTCTCCTCTTTTTTTTTGAATTAATAAATGCAAGATAAGATGAGATTATATAATTTAATTCATACCCTACAAATTTCAAAGATGCATTGTCATTTGGCCTATTGGTGAGGCATCCAAACTTATTATCTGGACACTAAATCTACAAATTTCACACTTATGCCCATCCTCCCTCTATATCATTGGACTGAGTACCTAAATGGCGTTGGAGGGTTTGTGTGGGGAGAGTATGGTGGGGTTCAACATAGGTCCTCAAGGGGAAATCCTGAAGACAATGATCTAGGGTTTGGTAGAGGAAAAAAGTGTTGGCAAGGTTGATGTCCAGAATTTCCCACTATCTTTGAAGTCTGTTGTTTGGTTCTTTAAAGTTGAATCGTCAGAGAAATGATTGCAATTTTTTGGAGTACTTTCAGTCTTTGTTTTATTCTTCATAGATCTCTTTGGCCGTAGATGTGAAATAGACATGGACTTGTCTGAAGAGCTTACAGGTTCAGTACCCTTGGGCCCTCCTCATCTCAACACTACTACATTTCGATCCAAAATCCGATGGAAAAATCCGACGGCGTGTGGATTTTTCTTTTTAAACTTACCAAAAATCACAAGGATACATTTTTTTTTGTAAATGTGGCCACAAGCGTCGGTGAAGTGACAGCTATTCTCATAACCGTCGGTTAAGCGACGGTGCGTTATTAAGCATCGCTTAAGCGACCGCGCCTTTAATTGGTCAACGATTTAACATAGAAAGTGTCGTCGCATATCCGACGCTTAGGTTCATTTCCTACACACACTCATAGTTATATGAGATTCAACCATAATTATTAACCACTTGTTTCAAAACTCAAGTTTTAGAGATCCTACTCTCCTTAGACTAGTCCAATGAACGTAATTATTGGAAAAATGCTTTGAAACAATATCTTACTATTCCGTTTTGAAAAAAAAAATACCATGGCAAATTTGTAGGGGAATCTTGCACCTCATTTGGAAAAATTAAAAATCAAAGAAAAAGGAGGGGGGGGGGGGAACTAATCTTTAGTCACTTCCCATGAGTCATAATATTTTATCGAAGGTTGAAATGCATAATTGAATTCAAGACAAGTGGCGACTGTAGAGAATTGTGGAGTCGAGCCCCTTAAGATTCACATCAACCATGGCACCTCTTCACCTCGCACTTCAAGGATTTGATTTATTTGCAACAGAGATGCGACACCAAAATGGAAGTGGGATTAATTTAGTAATTTAGGTGTCAACTTGATGTATCATGGGGATATTTATTTGTAGAGCTTGGTTATATCTAATGCTACTCGGATGCTTTGTTTACTTTGTGTTTGTTGTTTAGGGCTCGTCTTTGTTGCTAGCTGAATACTAACTGTAGAGGACCCTTCCCTTTCTCAATCTGCATCAGATACCTTGGTTTTGATGATGTGTTGGGGATTTCAAAGGAATTTTCAATCATTATAGAGGATCCTTGGTTTTGGGCCAATGATATGGAGAACCACATTCACCTAAATCGATATGATATTTGTGAAGTTTCAGACTTGTGAAGAGGGGTTTGTCATTCTGAGCGGCATGCAAAAGGAATGCAAGAATGTCATGGCCTATTAATAATTATATTAGAGAAATGGAGGAAGAATCAAGAGAGAGGGAAAGACGATGAAAAATACTCATGGAACTAGTGAATAGAGGAAGTGGAATCCCAATTGGAAAGCTTGAAATCAAGACATTAGAGGACACCCATTATAGGAAAAGATAACAACGTTAGGCTTGAAGAAGTGGAAGAGAAGTCCAAAGGGCTACTGGAGATAGTGGAGTAGTTGGAAGCATAAAGGAAACTGGCAAGGGAAGTGACACATTTGAACTCTCCTCCTTTACATTCCAATGGATTCTATGGGCTAAAGTTGTGGAGAGAAATGGAGGAGGTAATAGTATAACAAGGGGCACATCGTGATCTAATCAACAAAGGAGGCCCATACCTCCAAGTTTGGTGGAAAGACCTCTCATGAGCAAACTCCTCCTCAAATTCCAATGTTAATACATGGTTTACATATATGTTTGGATAGTAGGATAGTTTGTAAAGCACTTCACATACCATTTGAAATATAGTAGATATAGTACAATTGAAATATAGTAGATATAGTACAATTAAATTGATTAACAATAGATAAGGTATCAATAAATTAGTTAAGACAAGTAGAAGGTCACACTATTTATTGAATTATTTTTGAAACAATAAAAAAGATTTACTAGTTTTGTATTATTATGTTTTTTTTTAAACATGACAAAGCTTATCATAACTTATCTTACGAGATACCTTACATCCAAAGAAGAATATAGATCATGAACCTTCAATATTATATTATCAATTTAGATAATTATTTTCGTACTTTTTTCTCCATACAAATACACCATTCTCTATGAAAATAAGAAAATTAATCTTTTATCGACCAATAGTGCTTCCCGCCAAAATTCATCCACAAGAAGTTAGCCCCAGTAATATCAGGGTTTTGTCATCAGGTTGCTATGCCTCTAGTCACAATCTCGACAACCCTCGCCGGGATCTCCCTCGAAAGTTCAGGGGAGGACGAATCTGATGAAGATTGGGGTAAAAATGTGAAGAATGTGGTTGGTGTCGATGACAATGAGAGCGAAGAAAATGAGAGTTTTGAAGAAGAAGAATCGGTGGAACGGAAACGCAAGAGAAAACCTGTAATTACCCAGAAGGGGGATTCTCGCAGAAAAAGGTTTAGGAAGAAAACTGATGGCAAGTCTCCTAGTTGTCAGTTAAAATTAGACAGCCCTCGCAACAAATTGCAAGGGGAAGTGAAATCAATTACTCTCATTGCCTGTAAGCCTGTTGACTCAATGCAGGAGAATACAAATTGCATGAAACCTTTGAGGCAGGATGATGGCAATAGTATCTGTGAAAAGTTGAAGTCTGTACAAGGTAATGTCATCTTTATTCCCTTGTCCAATGTATTTTGTGTTTCATTTATTTCTTACAAATTATTTAAAAAATGAGCAGGGTTTTCCATTTTTCCCATTGAAAGTCTGTTGATAAGTTAACACAAAATTAAGATTGTTATGATGTAGTAGGCATTTATTACATTTACCAGGCATAGGAAAATGTTCATTTTCTTGTTTGAATTTGCTATGAGAAGCATGCTCCAAGTACTGCTTGGGATTTGATCCCATCCTCGTACCTTTTTGAATTTCCATGAGCATGGCTCAGACCACAGTTAGGACAGAACCCTGGTGGATGGCTTAAATTTTTTTAACCTTACCAATGAAACAAAAATCCCTATTGTTGGTCAGAGGAAAATATTTTTACTTGAACACATGCTGCTTAAACGGTTCTTCAATTACAAAAAAATGCCTTTGATGGCTAATTTTGCTTGCAAGGATTGAGTCATTTCTTGAATATTTTCCTACGCAAAGGTCCAGCGCACATAAATTGCCATACAAAATTCATGTTTTATTCCTTTTGTGATAAGATTTGGCTTGAAGGTGTTAGTATAGTTGAATGCTTAGGTTGCAAGCTATCTGCCACATTGCCAGCACATTGCATGTTTCATTTCAAGAATTGTGCTTGAGATTGGTTACTATTGTTTTGCAGCTTGCTGTTTATTTAGATTTTTCGTTACAAATTCACTTTACAATTAGTATATCAGTTAATAAGTTTAATATTTGTTCACTGATGAGGTCTGATACGAGAGGAAAGTGAAGTGTTTGATGATTTTTGTGCTTGAGAAGAGGTCTGATTTTTAAACAGTTCTGGCACTGTACCCCACATTTCCTGCAACATAAGTGAAAATATCAGTGTCCTTAGTTTGCATCTCTTGAATAATACATAACAAATAGGTCTTGTCCTCCCACCATATATGGTAAATTTTTTGAACTCACAACTTGTGAGAATGATCCCTAATTGATCACGAGCAAACATAAGGTCTGATACATGAGGAATGTGAAGTGTTTGACGATTTTTGTGCTTGAGAAGAGGTCTGTTTTTTAAATAGGTCTGGCAATGTACCCTACGTTTCCTGCAACATAAGTGAAAATATCATCCTCCTTAGTCCCCATCTCTTGAATAGAACATGACTAACAGGTCTTGTCCTCCCATCATATATCATAAATTGTTTGAACTCGCAACTTGTGAGAATGAACCCTCATTGATCACGAGGAACCATAAGGCCATGATTGATGCTGTGGCAGATAATTGGAATGAACAACTATGTCAACCATTTGCAAGAATTTGTCAATGTAAAAGGCCATCTTAGGGCCCATAGTTTAAGTGGGGAGATGCAATTAACATGTAGAAATTGCTGATATATGTTTTGCTTGATCATTCTATTCATCTGTCGCTCAAGATGGAGAGGGTGATAGGGACATACCCTGGTGCGAAAGCCTAATCTCTCTTGCCTGGTAGACCCCACCAATGAGGATGTTTCCATCTAGCAGCTAGTGGGGGCAAGGAGGTGCCAAATCCAACTAAAAGAAATTAAGAAAACAATTATGAAACTATGCTTAACAACTTAATAGAAAACAGTTAAAAAAAAGAAATGTAAAAGGCAAAACAGTAAAATCCCTGGAGAGAGGATCCTTGTTTGTGGTGAATCCACATTTCACTGTTGAGGGTTCAAATGATAGTTAAATCTTCAATGAATGGAGTGTGATAGGCATGGAATCATGTTTTAGGACCTAATAACTCTAATCTAAGATCATGTATAAATGGCAAGGTAATCATAATACCTTTAACTCGAATGAAATAGATATTTGATGCAGAATGTGAAAATGAAAGAACTGAGTTGCACGAGATATTTTAGTGTAAAAAGAAAACATTTTCTTTTCTAGTTCAACTAAATGCCCACAAACTTGGATTTGTGTACAACTAATTGCCCTTGTTTAGCACTGACCTGATAGACTAGAGAGCTAAAACAGATTGCCTTTTCAGCCATGTACCTAGTGTATGCAGTGTCTTTTGAACATTATAGTTCAGGATTATTATGGAGAGTTGAGACATGTATTTTATTCTCTCTCTTTTATTTTATGATGGAGACAAGTTCATGATACATTTCAATTTGATCTTCTTTGGCCACTGTTTTTGAGATAAGCTATATGATTCTAAAATCATTATTCAAATCCTTGTTTGATCTGAAGTACCTTATGTTTTATTTATATTTTTTATTTGGGATCTCTAATTACCTATTGAGCTACTATTTTGATGCAAAATAGGATAAGTTAAATGAATTTACTGAAATATTTCTTCTATTTTGTTTAAAGTACAATCATATATGTTTAGCTCTTGGGTGTCTTCTTCTCTTGTTTAGGATTGCCAGGCATCATTGAGGCAGAGGATAGAAGAACATAAGATGCTTGTTAGCAACCATGAAACTGCTTTTGCTTCATTGAGGAAGAAGCTCGAGGATGTAGAAGGAGAAAAGGTATTATATATTAAGAGGAAAGGATGTTTCTAAGATAGAATATACTTATTAGTTTTTCGAGTTAACTTTAGATTTTCCATGGTTGCATCTATTAATTGTAAACCATTTTTCTTGGACATTTATTGTCCCCCAGGTGACAATGGTTGACCATATTAATGATCAACAACAAATGTTGGAAGAACTAAAAATGGCCCTAGAAAATGAAAAACGTTCTGTGGAAGTAAGTTGAAAATTCAATTCCGTAAGTTTTTCCCTGTTCAGTTTGTTTCTCTTCATATTTTTGTGTTGCAATGATTTTTTATTTTGTGGTAAGAATGGGACCATGCTCATAATGCTGAGAGGACACAACTGAAGACTAAAGTATCAAATCTGTTGAAAGAAGCAACCAAATTAGCTAATTCGGCTGTAGTCCGGGAGAAAGAGAGTTTACGGAAGGATCTTGAGAAAACTAAACTGAAGTTGAAAGATACTAAATCCAAGCTTCGAAACATTCTTCAGGAGAAAAGAAAGTTAGAGGTATTACTCCTTTCTTCCTAATTCTATTTTGGATATATATGAGTGTTGGGTTCAGATATCTTGTCTTCTTTGCAAATTTCTTTGGATGTTCATTATTTTAGTTATTTTTCACTTAGTGTTTCTTATTTTATCCCTTGGTGAGTGTACTATGGATCATAGTTAATCATGTCCCTTTCTCGTTCATGTCATGCTTGTAGCCACCCTACCTCATTCTCTTTTTAGAGCTTTCATTGGAAATACAATGTTTTCTAATGGATGGGGTGTCAGGATCACCTTAATGGATCATTTGGTGTAGGCATTAATAGCTAGCTCACCAGACATAGGTAGAAGGATCTCAGTTGGAAGATGAGATGCAGGGGCGTATTCTAAGCATCTATTTTCCAAAATCACTTGACTTCACAAATCTGGGTGTTGGTGAATAAGGCAGGAAAGCAACTGTATTTTATTCTAATTTTTGGGAACAGATTTTGATGTGATAACTTTCGCCCTATTTTAGATCAAAATTTGATCTGTTAAGCACTATTTGGGGTAACTTGGTCATAATGCTACGCAAAACATCAAGGAATAAAGTTATACAACTGACATTATAAACTACCAATTGAGAAGGATCTTGGTCTCTAGGACAAGTAAGTTTTAACAAAATCAACATTACTTTCCCGAGAGTTGGTCTTTAATATTTAGCCACTTTCTTTTGGTGAACAATAGGATTCTGGTCAGGTATAGATTTTTCATTTCAGTTTTGAGTGACATCAGCTATGAGGAAAAAGTTATGCACATTCTATATTGACATTGTTGTTTTATAGGAAGCATTAACCTATCACTGTCAGCCTAATCACATCATACATACTCCTACCTGCCTGTTGAATCAACCAGTGGTATATGCTTGTTTACTTGGATTTCACTGGTATCACATATTACTTGACATGTGTTCCATTTTATTTTTATATCAAGGTTCAGTATTTTCCTGAGCTTTTCAAGTTCTTCCTCCTAGCTTGCATGTGCAATTTCATAGAGGAAGTCTCGTTCTATATATTTCTTGTTAATTCGATCCTTGTAATATGGTAGCTTCCTTTTACCTTTTTGATTTGAAATTACAGAGATTGCATTTTAGTGATGAAAAACTGTAAGTTTTTAACCGCTACATTACTGAATAGGCTTAATATGTGCAGCATTTTGTGTCTTCAATGACTGCCAACAATGTATTCAGCAGGTATACCAGGGAAATAGAAACTAAGAACAAAGCTTCTAACATGCATACAGTAACACTGAAATTTGAGATTACGGTGACAGAAGGAACAATGCCTGCATTCAATATTCTACTATCAATGAAATGATAATGAACTCACAAAATACAGAATGCACACATTAATGCAAGGGTTTATCATTTATGTGGAGAAAACCCTCTTGGGATGTACAAATTCCACTTCCAAACAAATACTCGGTTTTATTGAAGGCCATTAATGGTTACAGAGCTCTCTGTCTCAGATTCATTGCATTTGGTTACCATGTCTGCATACAGATGGTTTTGAGTCTCCGACAACATTTGGCTGTGAACTCCCTTTCTGTTTTTCTTTTTCAGCTGGAAGAAGAATGGCCTCTTTTTTCCCTTGGCCAGGAAAGTTGTTGGCCACCTGCCCATTCATTGGCTAGGTAGTTATGAAAATGTGGTGTTGAAATGCCTTTTTGACTGGGATTATTCTACCAATGCATTTGGAGAGGGCCATGTTGACTGTTGGCTTCTTCTATCTAGATCTATTGCATACATCTAATGGGACTACATCACAATCCATTTCATCAATGAAATGAACTTATATGCCAAATTTGATCTCACATTGTCTGGCAGAGCCATTGCAATGGATGATGTTTTGGATGTTTGTTGGTATTTAATCCCAAGTTCTGAACTAACACCTATGAGATTGGATTCTTCTGACTTCACTGGAAAAACAATGCAGTGACCTTCTTCAACATCTTCATTTGAATCTTGATGTTGAACAACTGTTCTCTCATGGCACTGATTTTTTTCAACTCATCCTCATTAGCTGGTGGTTTTTCAATTTTGTATGCTCATACAAGTGATCTTCCCATCTAGTTTGGAGTCACATTCTAATTCTTGTCCCTAAATATTGGTGAGAGCTTGTTTCGATGCTTTCTTTTGATTTCTAGGATGCAATTGCAAGGGAAATTTCCAGCATTTTTTCTTGGTATGGCCATCTATACTACAATAATTGCAAATAGCAATGATTCTCACCACTGTCCTTTGACTGAGTAGCTTTGTAGGTCATCCTCCTGTCATGTTGTTAGGCACCATACTTTGTGTTTCCTATTGCTCCATTCTATGCTGGTTTTCTATCCCTTCTTAAAGGGATCATCAAGTTTCTTTCCCTCAAAGAGGGCTAGTTTCCTTTTGATTTAGCCACACAACGCTCCTTGGTGTTTCATCAATAAGTGCTGATCTTCCAGCTGGAGGCTTAACATAAAAACACAGAACACAGTGAGCAAATAACGGAGCTTCTGACAGGCATACACACTGAACTCTGAAATTACAATGAACAGAAGTAGCAATGCTTGCATTCAAGAGTCTGCTAAATATAAATGAAATGATAATGAACACAGAAAAGACAACATGCACACAGTAACACTGGCATTTACATGGAGAAAACCCTCTTCGAAAATAAAATATTCATTGGGAAACTGATACTCTTCTTTATTAAAGTATATTATTGATTACAGAGCTCTCTATCTCAGATTCATAGTGCATTTGGATACTGTGACTACATATTGATGGTCTAGAGTCTGTTACAACGTTTCAGCTGTGAATTACTCTGTTTTTCTTTTTCTACTGGGAGAAGAATGGTCTCTTTTCTTTTCACCCTACAGTGCAAGAGAAGGTGAAAATAGTGATTCTTACTCAAATGCAACTTTGGAGATAAATTCCGATTAGGCTAGTTAGCATTGGTCTTTAATTAAGCATCGAGGTGTTGATCGCTTGAGTGATATGCTGGTGCATTACAATCAGGTCTCAGAAAATTTAATAGGATTTCATCAATCTGAAGATGAAATGTTATACATCTCGAGATTGTAGAGATTTTATGTCATTCTTATACTTAATAGTATGAGTCAAACTTTGTGGTGTTCACTGGTTTTAGTGGCTCATATATTGCTTCCAATTTAGTAAATTTACAAAAGCAATAGAACTACATACACTCTAATAGAGATAACAATTAACAAAGTTTGGAAAGGGCCAATGAGCAAGTGCAAGGTACTAAAAGGAAGAATCTACATGTGAAAAGTTGGTTACAACAAGCAGCTTTCAATTTGCAGTTCCGCTTGTAATGCTCACATCCAAATATTTTCTGATCTGAATCTCGATATGACAGGAAGCGCCCAGGTATGTATTCACCATTCCCGGACTGACTTGCTCTTGCCTTGCTCTTCACTTTTCTATAATCAATTCAATCACTTTGCCTGTGGAATGCTTCTTCTATCATGTTGTGCACAATTGCCAATAAAAAAACACAGGACATTACAATAAAATTATTGGGCTTAGGACTATGTTGAGGTAGTAACTAGTTACTCTAAAGGGTCATGGGGTTGAGTGAATGCTCATTAGGTCTTATGGGACCTCCCAACATTCTTATGTGAATCACTGACAACCAAAATCTTTGTCATGCCCATGTCACACCTATAGGCTATACTTGCATGCTTAAACTCCTCTTTGAATTGTCTCAAGCAAGTATTGAGACATAGTCAATAAATTATTTCTTATATGCATAATATGCTAAGATTCCAGGAGAGAGACCATTTTTTATACCCCTAAACCCTCTGCCCCACCTTTTCTTATTTCATTACCATTTGATAAAAGTAGACCTAAGTAGCGCAATATGATAAAACAAGCATCAATCCAGTCAAACGCTCTTTATATTGAGCATCTACACATTCAATTGAAAATATACATATAGATAGGTGCACTTCTAACCGTATCCAAGGAAATGAGCTTACAAAATCATACTGCAGCTTGTCATTAAGGCTTGCATATCCTTTTTGAGATAGCATTATTCATGTGCTAGTCGACACATTCAAGTTTAAATTCTTACAAGGCTCTCTTTGATGAATACAAAGACACCTCACTACATGAACTGTAATGGATCAATCTATTCACAAGCACAGAAGCCATGCCATGAGCAATTAAAAATCTGCATAATGTTATTGCTCTTAAACTAGGTCCTAGATAACACTTTAATAGCGGTATGGAATCATGTTTTATGAAACGGATAGGAGTGTCAGGCTCTAGCAAATGGAAGAAGCAATCATGTATGTCATCAGGAGTATGGTAGACGACCAACATTGCATATATACACACCAAAAATCCAGATAAAAATACATGCAAGAAAGAAAAAGGCACAAAGGTTGATTAATAATTTAATATGTTGTTTTGTTCAATATTTCCTTGCCATTGAGAATTTAAAAGCCAGGCTAGTCTAATGCATTTTGTTCCAAATCACTATGTAAATGCTTTCAACATTTCTCTTGGTTGGTGACTTGTATTACTCTGCACTTCTATAGCTGCTTTCAGATTGTGAAATTTGTCTCATAGATCACACATTTGATATGAATCTTAAGCTGCGAGCACATATTCAAAGTTAGTGGATGTGTTTTGCATTTCTTGCTCTCATGAGCTAGTTGGGCTCCATGCATAAATGCTATTAGCCGTGGAATTTTTTGTTTGTACTAAAATTTCAGATGTCTTATAAGTGAAGTATATCTTAGGATATTTAAATAGAATTAGTTTTCTACAGAATTGGAGACATGTATTCCATCTTACTTTGTTGTTACATTCCTTACCTTACAAGCATTTGAATTTACTGTCACTCTCTGAATTCAAAAACTGCATTCTGAGAGGCATGGGATTCAATAGAGATTTTAATTTTGTGACAGGAATGACTTTGTTTTGTTTTAGTTATGATTGTGGATAATGTTGTATAATCCATAATGATTGGGGTTGTGGTACGGGAGTGGTTGTCAATGGTTTTGAAAAGCATGTTTGGGCAAGATGTAAGGCTGCTCTTCAGCTCCTTGATCCTAATTGGGTAGAGAAAGGGTTTGACTATGGGGGTTGGTTTACATTGTCCAATTTCAGGAAGGGGATGAATAGGGTTCAGTTCAGGTGCGGTTGGACAAGGTGTATAGTCCTTGGGAGGACATCTCTTTTTTGGATCCTGGAAGCCTATTGATGTGCTAATTGAGGCTATTGGATTGTGTTAACACTTGAAACTGTGAGGTTCTAAGGTAACTAGAAACAGTGCATTGTCACCTTGCACTATTTCTCTGCACTTTGGGTTAGTACTTGCAAACCATAGCGGAGAATCCTTTTGTGACTTTAGGGGTCAACTAACAATTAAAATTTAAAAACAATCAGTAACACTTAAATTGAAATACAAGCTTGCTGCCCTGATTACTTCTGTTAATAAATGTGAAAATCCAGCAAGCAAAACATGACCTAATAACTGAAAAACTAAATGGAAAATGATCCAAAACTTGATCCAAGTGTTGGGCACTCAACCCAACGTAATTCTAAACTAACAAAAGTTAAAGGTTCTCTCTATTTTTGCAATTAAGATCAAAATTCAACAAAATTAAACAATTATGTTTATCTCCAAGTATTATTTTTGTTTGCATAGTCCTTTATGAGCATTTGTGATTCTCTAGGATATTAGCATGATTCTCTGCTAGCATCTTCACATATATGTGAATCGTTTTTGACCTTGACATGCTTTGCATCATGTTTGTATGTAGCTATCTCCATTGGTATGATTTTTTCTGAACCGAGATTTTAAACTTTTGTGTATATAATTGATATCTTCCTGTTATCATATCTTAGAGCGTCCATCTCATCGCACTAGTTTCAGCTTGCAAATTAATCAACCATTTCAAATAACCTGTATTTTTATTTTTATGTCATGGGAGGACACAACTGAAGGCCAAAGGTATCTCCTAAATGGTCCTTTCATAAATATTCCAACCTTGGCATTCTCATGAAAACATATATGTGGCTCTGGAAAAGCTGTAGACTGTTGTATCTATTTTGCACTTCAAAGAATTTGTTCATGGTCATTATTGAGGTGAGATTGATTCCCAGTTTCTGACCATTCAGGAGTGTATCAGGGAATTGGAGGAATAGAACTATATATGTCTTTGACCGTTAATCCTAAGGCTTTCAGGTCCCTTGCGACTGAATTCAAAAAGGATATGGCACGGGAGTTGGAAGTTGCTATTTATCAGGTGAAACAAAAACCCTGCCAATGAAGTGAAAAGATTGTTAAATGATTGTTTTCAACAGTCAAAAAATCCTTAATACTTGTTGACAGTTTCAAAATTTTACTGTTTAGAAGGAATTCATAGATTATTCATTTCATGTTTTCAAGAGTGACAATTTATGGATATATATTTTTGCAAACATGAAGCAAACACAGGTTAACATTCTGAATGTCAGCGACAGAGGAGATACCTTACAAATTGGATGGGCCGTATTGCCAACTGTAATGCTGAAACTCCATTTGATTAAGCATTACTCTGTGTCGTTGCAGTTAGCAAGAATAAACAAGTACAAAGGTGCAATTGACAACAATCAAGGGTTACAATCTTGATCATACTCACTTTTCTTATCATTGCCACAGGTAAATCATAATTCGCTTTTAGTGTATTACGAATTTCTTTTTTGGTTGCATCAGTATTTTAATGTAGTGTTTTCTGTGGTTTTTCTTCTTACCATTATTCAAAACACTAAACATATTTGACTAATATGATAATTGATATCTGAACAGTTCAACAAAATGAACAATCTTCTCACAAGGTATTTCACCAATTATGTGTATCTCAAACGTGCAGCCTTGAAGGAGGACCTTGAGGCTGGTTTAGGGTTTAGGAGGAATTTTTAATAGTCAATGGTTTGTAAGGAGTTTTATCAGATGGCATTTCTTGTGAATTTTTGCATGATATGTTTGTGAGGAAGTCAGATTGTCCCTGAATTTGAGTTCCTTCAAATCATTTTTTATGGGGTTGGCTTTTGAATCCTTCTTTGAATATTGAATTTGACACAAGGTATCTACTTGGTTTAATTTCAATGTACTATCAGTTTTTTCCTTTTGACAAGAAAAAATATGAAGTCCTTGTTGATTTTGATAAGGTAGAATTGCTAAGTCTTAATATTTTCTCAAGACCTATTATTTGTGGCTATTACAGATTCTCAGATAACCCAAAGCTACCATTTTCAGCCATCAGAACATCTCCCAGCATATTTGTAATTGTCCTTCTTGTGGGACATATTTTGTTTGTAGCTGTAAATCATATTAAAAAAGCTGAAGAGGATTGTAGGGAAATGGAAGAACTTAAGGGACGTGCTAGATCTGTTGATGTTGAAAAGTCACAGGTACTCTATTTTTTCAATGAATAGTTAAGTTTGCAAATCTTGTTGACAAATCATATCGTATTGTATTATCCTCGTTTCATTGTTCATTTTCCTATTTTGTGGTTCGTTGTTTTTAGTTTTATGGGTGTGTTCTTTATTTTATTCATTTGGTAAGAAAGGTCCTAACTTCAGAGGAGAGCCCAAGATTGCCTTGAAGTTTTATTATTTGTCTGACATGTCAACTCATTTACTGTTGTATTGATCATGCTATAGATGGTTTAGACAAGTTGCTAAAAGAAAAATAATTTGCTATTAGCACTAGGTTTTGTGTCTAGTGATAGTTTCATAGATTCTATCCAGACTCTAATTATACTCAGTGTTGCACTACTTTGTTCATAGTTTAAAAGATTTAACCCTTGATGCAGTTATACATGCACCAACACCCAACCTGTACAACACAGGGTATAGTGCTGCTTTCATTTCATATCTGACAAAGATGTAGTCAAGAATTAACCCAATTCAGGATTCCATTTGTTAATCGATTCATGTTAGATCAAAATTAATTTTCTTGGTACTTTAAGTAAATAAGTAAATCTCATAAACCTTGCATTCATTAATTGATATAAATTAATTAATTACAAAGGAAAAGGTAATTTAATTTGTTTTCAATAATATTGATGCATTCCTTACAGTTTGGCTGACACCCTTCTCCTATAGTAAGGGAACATGAGCTAAAGGTGATATGTAGCTTATTTAACATTAAAAGTTAAATTGAAAAAAATCAAATTATAAGAAAATTATGTGTCAAAATAAATCATAGATCCATCTAACTCCATGCTAAGCAATGATGATTCAGGGTTAAGATAGATATATGGAGATTTAATTAAGTTCAAATTATCTACTTGAATTTTACAGTAGCACCCTGCCTACATCCTCAAGGAACTCTAGGATCAGTGTGACCCCCAAGATTTGAACTCTTTGCCTATCTGTCGATTTTTTATTATCAGATAGCAAAGATTGGGGGCTCAGACATACATACCTATATTCTTGTTATGCACCCATTTCTTCACTAAGGCATAGGAGGTCTGCACCAACATGTACTCACTAAGGCATAGGAGGTATGCACCCATTTTTTCACTAAGGCATTGGATTTGAGACTTTCTTAAATCATTCATCAGTTTCCATAGTTGTCATGTCATTCATTAAACACATGAGATATAGGGGTGAACTCCTTCACATATTGCACTATGTATATAGGTTTCTACCTGTGTAGTCGAGCATAATTGTTTTGTGGATTCATTGATTATATTTCCTATTGAAATCCATTTCCTGGTTTAGAGCTGAGTTTTACTTTTCTTAGGTACTAAGTAGTTGCAAATTTAGCCATTCAAGTTTAATTTTAACGAATTCTTAAATTGAATTTGTTAGATTAGATTTTCCTATTTTGCACATGATCTTGGTTATTGTTGTTAGCTGTTGAACAAGATGAATAATTCGCTTCATTGTTTTTCTAATTTACATTTCATTGTTTTTCTATTTTTCAAGTGATATTTTTTTATTGGATTTTGTAGGAGTGAGCTTAACTTATAAGTGGGCCATTGAATATGAAGAGCCCGCTACTCAGGATTTGTCATTCAGTATCAAGACCCTGATGTTGAGGGTTTCAAGCTGTTAAGTGTGGTTTTGAAGCTGCTGACGTGGGATCTAAGTATGGTTTTGAAGCTGTTGATGTGGGATCTAAGTATGGTTTTGCAACCAAGTGCAAGTATGATGGTTTAGTCATTGTAATATTTTGAAAAGTGATGATTTTCCTATAAAGCTATATGGAAATTAATATGTGTTTTTGAGAAAACTCATATTTATTGTAATACTTTTGACATTTCATATAATATAATTTGTGGTTTAAAACTTATATATATGCTTGTACTTTATATTATGTACCAATGTTGTAATTATTAACTAATTAATGTGACATTGCATGATTTACATGTGTATTAGATATTATTTACAAGTGTTGTAATTAATTATAATGTGACATTGCATAATTCGCATGTGTATTAGATGAGAATAAATGTATGATTCTTTTTTTAATTTAAACGTAATATCAAATTAAAAATTTATATTGATTAATAATGGATAACATTAAAACTACTAAAATATAACGACCATACATAAAGCGACTAAAAATGACTAAATTAGTGACCAGTAAATGAGATTAATGACCAAAATTCGCATATCAATGACCAAAAATCAGTTTTGGTGGCTAATTTATGGTCTTTTATTATGTGACCAAATCTGGTCATATTCTAGCTTGTCATGTGGTCATTAATTTGGTTACAAATGTGGTCATTGATTCGAATATATGACCAAATTAATGACCAACTGACAAGCTATAAATGACCAAAATAAAAATGACCAATTTTGGTCATGTAATAAAAGACCGCAAATTAGCCACCAACATTTGCCAAATCAAAAGTGGTCATTGATATGCGGATTTTGGTCATTTTTTTGGTCACTAATCTCTCATTTTCAACTAGTGAGTCATGATGATCGAGTAGTGATGATCCAGATCGAGTGATGATCTAGATCCAGTGATGATAGCTAGTGATGATCCAGATTGAGTGATGATCTCGATTCAGCGATGATGATCCAGATCAATTGATGATCCAGATCCAAATGAAGATGACTTACAGATGAAGATGACTTGAAGATGAAGATGACTTTGAGGATGACAAATACCTGACGATGACTCAGATGATACAGAGAAGAAGACTTGTCCTGATAAATTGTGTCGAGAGAATACCTTCCTAGTTAAGAGGGAGTGTTGATGTAATTGTAACTTCGGAGTGTATTCACTTGTATTTCTTATCTATTGTAACCCGATGTTCATTCCGAGATGTATTGTAATGTATTTGAGTCATATCATACCCTGATGTTTATTCTGGGAAGTTTCTATAATGAGAAAGTCATGTCAAGTCATTGTGGGTAACCCTCCTATTGGTCAAGAGTTAAATTCCCCACAATTGTGGGGCCCTTGGGTTATTAGACTATCCTAGTGAAGTTGACCCTAGGCGAGTCATTGTAATTCTGGGCAGTAGTCCCCACCATTGTGTTACCCTCCTATTGGTCGGAGGAGGCAAAGTCCCCACAAGTGGTGGGGCACTAGGGTTATTAGACACTCCTAGATATATCATCTCTAGTAAGTAATTGTTAAGTGAGACTGACATGTTGGAGTGCACTTCAAGTGAATGGAAGAATATAAATAGAGAGTGAGAGCCTCTCTATTTATCACTTGCAAAACACATCACTCACTGACTCAAGTGTGGTGCATTAGTGAGGAAGGAAATATACTGGGACTAGACAAGAAGAAGACTACTACTTTCGGAAGTGCATCTTACTATTTTGGGCTTTTACTATTTTGGTGCTGATTCTATCTCTGAGGAAGTTGAGGGGTTTTCTCCTTTATGGTTTCCCCGAGGAAAACTCTTTGTGTCTCTTGTCTCTTGTGATGTGCTTATGTTTTATTTCCGTGCTTGTTATTCTCTTAGTGAAAAGATCCTAAGATCATAATGCTAGCTTATATGATGAAAAACTAACATCAACATAATGAATATCATCATCATCATCCTCATCATCATCACCATCAACATCATGAACATCATCATCATCATCATCCTCATCATCCTCATCATCATCACCATGAACATCATCATCATTCATCATCATCATCCTCATCATCATCATCACCATCAAGATCATGAACATCATCATCATCATCATCCTCATCATCATCACCATCAACATCATGAACATCATCATCATCATCCTCATCACCATCCTCATCCTCATCATCCTCATCACCTTCATCACCATCATCATCACCATCATCAGCATGATCATCATTAGCAGCATCATCCTCATCATCATCACAATCAACATCATGAACATCATCATCATTCATCATCATCATCCTCATCATCATCATCACCATCAACATCATGATTATCATCATCATCATCCTAATCATCATGCTCATCATCATCACCATCAACATCATGAACATCATCATCATTCATCATCGTCATCATCCTCATCATCCTCATCACCATCAACATCATGAACATCGTCGTCATCATCCTCATCATCATCCTCATCCTCATCATCATCATCACCTTCATCATCATCATCATCACCATCATCAACATGATCATCATCATCACCATCAACATC
>LPNX010413021.1:0-13892 GCA_001517045.1 Pseudotsuga menziesii
TATGTATATTACTTGACTTTTAGTGTGCTTAAGTATTTTCAATATGGTTTTGAGTTTAGTGTCTATATCTGTTTATACCATGTTTTGGTCGTGCAGAGCAGATGGCTTTCTATGGCTTTGCCGATGGTGCTTACCACCACACCTTAAATCTTGCCTCAGCTTCTTGGTTCTCTATTCCTCAACTTACGATTTGGTCAGTTCAGGAGCATTTTGTATTGGTCCCACTACCAACAATATCGCTAAGTATCGAGCAATCATAGGTCTTCTGACTGAAGCTACCTCCCACAATGTTCGTAACTTGGTAGTCTTGATGGACTCACAACTTGTGGTTTGTCATCTAAACCATGTCTACACCATTAGGAATACTGTGCTTCTCCATCTCTTCTGGAGGGTACATTTATTAGAAAGGTCATTTGAAACTATTACCTATAGGCATATCCCCACGGAACATAATGCAATTTCCGACTCATTGGAAAATTACATCCTAGATTGGCATATTTCCCATTCATGACATGAAAATCAAACATGGTTCAATGTAAATAAAGTATAAAAGACACATAAAACTCATGTAAAATACATTCACCATTTGAGACATATAAACACCAAGGTAGAAGTCTGTATATATATATATATATATATATATATATATATATATAAACATGTTTACAAAAAATAGGTCACGAGACCTCATCTGAAGCACTCGGGATTTCAGGTAAAAAGTCATCATAAAAAATTCCTGAAGCTATCTATCAGCTTTCAGTGAATACATCATGCACCCTATCAGCTAGTGATGCTCGTGGTAACACATAACCTCCTGATCTACTCGACATAGCAATCTGCTAAAACTCCCGCAGTAGACCTCTAGTACCTCAGTGGGAGGTCATCGATCGAGGCATCCGGGATGTTTAGATTCAAACTCTCGAGGTTCTCCTCTAGCTCCCCTGTCACATCGTCGCCCTATGGTACAAAATAGGCTCTAGCTCACCTATATAATGGGGAGGATCCCCTAGATCGTGCTGCTCCAACATCTGCATGAAAACATTCAAGTCTCATTACTAAACATAAAACTATAAAACATCAAAACATAAAAACACTATTTCCATTTTAGGGTTTTTGTTTCTTACCGATATCGCTCGACTTTCCTTCAGGTGGAGTGGTAGGTCAGCATCACCACTGAATTCAGTGCCCGCATATGCATAGTCCTCCACCATGAGGATTTGATCTCTCAACCATCGAAATAACGGGTAACCGAACTTCACCTTGCCTCTACCCTCAAAATGTATGGGCCATGATCCAGACCCATCTCTGCATGCAAGAGTCTCGTGCCCTCAACTCTGTAAAGAACCTAGGGTCTCATCTATGGAACCCACTCAAAAAAGAAACAAGCTACAATGGAACCAAAGCCAAATTGCTTCAACTCCCCCTGCCGACACTTGGTTAGTTGATCCTTGAAGATCAGAAGTAGAGCTTCCACCCAATTGAAAACTGTGGGTGCCATGGCCTCTATGGCGTAGAGAATATGGGCTCTATATTCCTGGTGTACCCCTTGGCTTCCCGCCACTCTCTTCATGGTAAAAAAACTTATACGTAGTGGGCCATCAACCACTGCTTTTATGGGAATTTTCTTCCCTGATGTCTTGGTCCCAGGAATGCAATGGAGGTCTATCAACTCCTGAGTAGTAATGTACCCTCCATGGGAATCAGTCAAAGAGATGGGAGCACCCCGTCTTGATAGGCCTGTTAGGAATTAGATGTCCTCTACTTCAATTGTCAATATGTGAGCACCAACCTTAAAATACTGTTGCTCTGAATTCCACATCTAGAGGATATGCTCTAATAGTAGCTCATGTGACACCGTGTTGGGTGTGCAGAAGAACTTTAGAAGTCCATAGTCTCTCAACACCATGATACAACTCATTTTTCATTTGACAAAGGCATCGTCATTGTCATGTTTCCTCTCTTTCCATATTACCATTTTTTATCAATGGGAACCTGTCAAAAACCATCACAAGACCAATTAGAAACATTCCCAATCATTCAAATCATCAAATTTGAGCTAGTTTTTCTTGTGCATGCATTTTTATTTACCCACAGCCAGCATCGCCTATGTCCCATTGAGGACAGGTGGTGGCATTGCTTGTGCGCAGTGTTTTCGACGCGGTTCTAGCGAGTTACCACTTATCCCATAAGGGATAAAAGCGGTGTTCGCTTCCATGGTTTTAGGGCTCGCCCAAGAGGCCTAAAACACCACCAAAAATCAAAATGGAAAGCATTAAATGAAAGAGTAGGATTTAAGCTGTTACTTGGAATTGATGGTGCATGAATCCAATGGTAGCTGCTCCTGATATCAGCAACTGAAAATATGGCCAAGAAAATGCTCCAAAGCTCTCCACCTTGGGTAAATGGTAAAATGTTTTGATTTTTTACTATTTACATGAACTTTATATACATTGTAGGTTTTGACATGTTATAGTTTTGTTTTAAAATAATTTATTACTCAAAATCTATCAATCATAATCCCTTAATGTCGGTTATTGGAGAATTTAACACTTGTTTTCCAAGTCGTTGCAAGATAGAAGAGCAGTAGCAGTAAAAGTTTTGGGAGTTCGTTTTTTACTTTTTCATACTACCATAAAATGGAAAAAGTCTTTGAGCGTTTATTGTGACACTTTGGTCATGCTCTTGAAACTTGGCATCAAAGGTCCAATTCCTTTTCCAATTCTTTTCAGACTCGTAAAATCCCTCATTATGAAAAGAGACCTAGTGGAGTCTTCTTTAAACTCTTTTTGGGTTCCTTAATTACGAAAAGATTGTCCAGTGATCTTGTCTTCTCCATGCTTGTTAAAGCACTTGAAGAGTCCTTCATCTGATAGTAGGTTATCACTTTTTTAGTTCAGATGAACTATTTTATGAAAAAGAACCCTATGGAGTCTTCTTCCATGGTCGTTCAGACTCTCTAAACATGAACGATACTGAGTTAACTTTCATTGGACTTGCTAAATTAAACATTGAGAGACCCTCTTTTGGGAATGAACCCCTCCTCTCTCAGTTTTGTAAAACATATGAGTTTGGATTTGTCTTCAGACGAGCTATAATGAGTGTTTTTTACCCTCTTTGAACTCATAAAACCAAAAAGAGGCACTCATCAACCATGAACATGGCAGTAGTTTATCGTTACCTTTGAACATGGCACTTGTCTGCACATCATTTCATTCAATTGGGTATCCAGCTAATCTTCATAATGATCTACTTTCACAAGTCATGTCACTCCTTTGAGTCTTTCAAAAAATAATGCATTGTCCACCGTCGCACTGTGTGTTTGTCTAGTTTAGTCATGCTACCAAGTATTTTTTTATGTCGTCCGATGTTCAAAGGGAAGTTGAAGAAGTTTACCTTTGCAGTCAAAACACTCTCTGTTTCCATACTTTTTGTTAGTCTTATGGTTACCTCATTCACATAATTCCAGAACTTTGTTCCGAGTTTCATGTCATCGATGTGGGACTCATCATGGCCCTCCTTCGACGAGACTATTCCCGTCGACATCAGCTCATAATCCAGGAAATAGTCTTAGATCCAAAATTTAGTACCTTGAGAAATGTATGCCTTAATGACATATTCTCTCTCTCTTGACATAGGTTCACATCATTGACCTTTGATCGATAGAATCAACTGGGTGTTCAATATCAAGACATTTATTCACACTCAGTAGATTGTACTAGGGTACCCTGGGAATCATTGACATCAATGGTGATGTCCCTCACACTTGTTAATGGTTCACATCATTGGCCAGTAATCAAGTGGTTTCTACCATGTTCAACTTCAGAACATTGTAATCACATGGATAGAATTGTACTTTGTGGAAGACAAGATGAATACCGTGGGTATTTGTTTAGCGCTCATTGCTTTCCCTGGGTTGCAATGGAGTTTTGTATATCTATCATGGATCCACATTTGTATGGTCGTGGCTATGCTCAAATTTGCGTTTGTATGACATATCCTCTCATGGATCTTCCTTGTATTGGTCCGCATCCATGAGTTGTTTACATTTTTCTATGAGTCAAAAGTATTGATGTACTACAGATGCCTACTCGATGACACTCTCTGATCAAGCTGCTCCTCACCTCGAAGTGACAACTTGTTCTCTCAAAGCTCTTACTCATCATATCCCTCTAAGACTCATGCTTTGGGGGGCATTTTGTTATACCTAAATCTTGTCACCATCATGTGATGATATCCTAAACCCCTATGTTTTCCCTTAATCCCAGACTCTGAATATCAATTCTCCTTGAAAAACCTAGCACCATGCTTACCCTTTGGCTGATGAACGGTACCTTACTCAGCATCGCTTGTGTCCTGTTATAGAGAAGAGGTACCACCGTGGAAGTGCTGAGAACTGCTTCAAAGGCAAAGCACTTCCGCGGTGGAACTGCTTCTCTATAACAGGACACAAGAGATGCTGAGCAAGGTATCACTCATCAGCCAAAGGGTAAGAGCAGTGCTAGGTTTTTTCAAGAAGAATTGATATTCAGAGCAAGTTTCCACTCCAAGTTTTGGGATTAAGGGAAAACATAGGGGTTAAGGATCTCATCACATGATGGTGACAGGGTTTAGGTATAACAGAATGCCCCCCAAAGCATGAGTCTTAGAGGGATACGATGAGTGAGAGCTTTGAGAGAAAAAGTTTTCACTTTGAGGTGAGGAGCAGCTTGATCGGAGAGTGTCGTCGAGTAGGAATCTGTAGTTCATCAATAATTTTGACTCATAGACAAATGTAACCAACTCATGGCTGCGGACCAATACAAGGCAGATCCATGAGAGGAATAAACAGGCATGGCTACTAGAATACAGTGTATATCCATGTGATAGAGGACTCAAACTTGGACATAGCTACCGGACATACAATGTAGATCTATGTCATACAAACACAAATTTGAGCATAGCCACGACCATACAAATGTGGATCCATGCTAGATATACAAAACTCCATCGCAACCTGGGGAAAGCAATGAGCTCTAAACAAATACCCAGGGTCTTCGTCTCGTCCTCCACAAAGTACGATTCTATCCATGTGATTACAATGTTCTAAAGTCGAACATGGTAGAAACCACTCGATTACTAGCCATTGTTGTGAACCGTTAACAAGTGCGAGGTATATCACCATTGATGTCAATGATTCCCAAGGTACCCTAGTACAATCTACTAAGCGTGAATAAATTTCTTGATGTCGAACACCCAGTCGATGCTATCGATCAAAGGTCAATGATGTGAACTTATGTCGAGAGCAAGAGAATCTATCACTGAGGCATACAGATCTCAAGGTACTAAATTTTGTTTCTAAGACTATTTCCTGGATGATGAGCTGATGTCGATGGGAATAGTCTCGTCGAAGGAAGGCCATGATGAGTCCCACATCGATGACATGAAACTTGGAAAGATTTATGGAATGATGTGAATGAGGTAACCATAAGACTAACAAAAGGTAATAACATAGAGAGTGTTTTGAATGCAAAGGTAAACTTCTTCAACTTCGCTTTGAACATCAGTCGGCACGACAAAATACTTGGCAGCATGACTAAACCAGACAAACACACAGTGCAACAATGGACAATGCATTCTTTTGAAAGACTCAAAGGAGTGACATGAATTGTGAAAGTGGATCGTCACGGAGATCAGCTGAATACCCAATTGACTGAAATGATATGCAGACAAGTTCCATGTTCAAAGGTAACGACAAACTATTGCCATTTATTTGAAAAATGATTCCCTTCCCATTTTCCCCATCATGGTTGATGAGTGCCTCTTTTTGGTTTTATGAGTTCAAAGAGGGTAAAAAAAACTGGTTATAGCTCGTCTGAAGACAAGTCCAAACTCATGTGTTTTACGAACCTAAGAGAGGAGGGGTTTGTTCCCAAAAGAGGGTCTCTCAATGTTTAATTTAACGAGTCCAATAAAAGTTAACTCGGTATCGTTCATGTTTAGAGAGTCTGAACGACCACGGAAGAAGACTCCACAGGGTCCTTTTTCATAAAATAGTTCATCTAAACCGAAAAAGTGATAACCTACCGTCAGATGAACGACTCTTTAAGTGCTTTAACAAGCGTGAATAAGACAAGATCACTCGATAATCTTTTCGTATTTAAGGAGCCCGAAAAGAGTTTAAATAAGACTCCACTAGGTCTCTTTTCATAATGAGGGATTTTACGAGTCTGAAAAGAATTGGAAAAGGAATTAGACCTTTGAAGCCAAGTTTCGAGAGCGTGACCAAAGTGTCACAATAAACCCTCAAAGACTTTTTTCGTTTTATGGTAGTACGAAAAATTCAAAAACAAACTCCCAAAACTTTTACTACTACCGCTCTTCTATCCTACAACAACTTCAAAAACAAGTGTTAAATTCTCCAATAACCAACATTAAGGGATTATGACTGATATATTTTGAGCAATAAATGATTTTGAAACAAAGCCATAACATGTCAAAACCTACAATGTATATAAAAGTCATGTAAATAGTAAAAAATCAAAACATTTTACCATTTACCCAAGGTGGAGAGCCTTTGGAGTATTTTCTTGGCCAGATTTTCAGTCGCTAATATCAGGAGCATCTACCATCGGATTCACGCACTGGCAGTTCTAGGTAATAGCTTAAACCCTACTCTTTCATTTCATGCTTTCAATTTTTATTTTTGGTGGTGTTTTGGGCCTATTGGGCGAGCCCTAAAACCATGGAAGTAAGCATCGAAAACATTGCACACAGGCGGTGCCACTCGTTGGTAAAAAAAAATACATGCACAAGAAAAAATAGCTCAAATTTGATGATTTGAATGATTGGGAATGTTTCTAATTGGTCTTGTGATGGTTTTTGATAGGTTCCCATTGATAAAAAATGGTAATATGGAAAGAGAGGCAACATGACAATGACGATGCCTTTGTCAAATGAAAATCGGGTTGTATCGTGGTGTTGAGAGACTGTGGACTTCTAAAGTTCTTCCACACACCCAACATGGTGTCACATAAGTGACTATTAGAGCATATCGTCTAGATGTGGAATTCAGAGCAACAGTATTTTAAGGTTGGTGCTCACATATTGACAATTGAAGTAGAGGACATCTAATTCCTAACAGGCCTATCAAGACGGGGTGCTCCCATCTCTTTGACTGATTCCCGTGGAGGGTACATTACTTCTCAGGATTTGATAGACCACCATTGCATTCCTGGGACCAGGACATCAGGGGAAAAATTCCCATAAAAGCAGTGGTTGATGGCCCACTACAGACAGTTTTGTTTACCATGCAGAGAGTGGTGGGAAGCCAAGGGGTACACTAGGAATATATAGCACATATTCTCTACGCCATAGAGGCCACGACACCCACAGTTTTCAACTAGGCGGAAGCTCTACTTCTGATCTTCAAGGATCAGCTGACCAAGTGTTGGTAGGGGGATCTGAAGTAATTCGGTTTCGGTTCCATTCTAGCTTGTTTCTTTTTCAAGCGAGTTCCACAGATGATACCCTAGGTTCTTTACAGAGTTGAGGGCATGGGACATTCACATGCAGAGATGGGTCTAGATCATGGCCCGTACTGGAGCGGGTAGAGGCAAGGTGAAGTTCGATGACCCATTCTTTCAATGGTTGAGAGATCAGCTCCTCATGTTGGAGGGCTATGCATATGTGGGCACTGACTTCAGTGTTGACCCTGACCTGCCGCTCCCACTTGGAGGAAAGTGGGGCGATATCAGTAAGAAACAAAAACCCTAAAATGGAAATAGTGTTTTTATGTTTTGATGTATTATATTTTTATGTTTAGTAACGAGACTTGAATGTTTTCATGTAGATGTTGGAGCAGCACGACCTGGGGGAGCCTCCCCATTAGATAGGCGAGCTGGAGCCTGTTTTGTACCATAGGGAAATGATGTAACAGGGGAGCTAGAGGAGAACCTCAATAGGTTGACTCTAAACATCCCGGATGCCTCGATCGATGACCTCCCATTGATGTACCAGAGATCTACTGCAAGAGTTTTAGCAGACTTCTACGTCGAGTAGCTCGAGCAGTTATGTGTTACCATGAGCATCACTAGCTGATAGGGTGCATGATGTATTCATTGAAAGCTGATAGATAGCTTCAAGACTTTTGTATGATGATTTTTTACTTGAAAGACCGAGTGCTTCAGATGAGGTCTCGTGACCTATTTTTGTAAACATGTATATATATATATATATACAGAATTCTACCTTGGTGTTTATATGTCTCAAATGGTGAATGTATTTTACATGAGGTTTATGTGTCTTTTATAGTTTATTTACATTGAACCATGTTTGATTTTCATGTCATGAATGGGAAATATGCCAATCTAGGATGTAATTTTCCAATGAGTCGGCAACTACATTATGTTCCCTAGGGATATGCCTATAGGTAATAGTTTCAAATGACCTTTATAATAAATGTACCCTCCGGAAAAGATGGAGAAGCACAAGATTCCTAATGGTGTAGATATGGTTTAGATGACAAACCACAAGTTGTGAGTCCATCAAGACTACCAAGTTACAAACATCTTGGGAGGCAGCTTCAATCAGAAGACCTACGACTGCTCAATACTCAGCGATATTGTTGGTAGCGGGACCAATACAAAATGCTCCTAAACTGACCAAATCATAAGCTGGGGAATAGAGAACCCAAGCAGCTGAGGAAATATTCAAGGTGTGGTGGAAAGCACCATCAGTGAAGCCATAGAAAGCCATCTGCTCTGCACGACCAAAACATGGTATAAATAGATACAGACACTAAACTCAAAACCATATTGAAAATACTTAAGCACACTAAAAGTCAAGTAATATACATATATACACGATACTATCCAAGAGAGATCTAGGCATAGTACCTCTTTAGGTACAACCCATTGCGAGGTTGTCCTAAGGGGATTCCATCATAGTCCACAAGCTCGTAGGCCCCTTTTTCTAAAACTTTGGAAATGACAAAAGGACCATACCACATGGATTCGAACTTCCATTTCCCTAGTTTTTCATATCCTCGATCATAAGTGAAAACTAAGTTGGACAGACTTGTCATACTGTGCTTTGACGCATTTCTTGTGTGCCTCATTAGCTAAGGCAACATCTCTTCTAGTTTCATCAAGGTTGTTGAAGTATAAAAATTTCTCTTCCTCTGCAGAAGTGTCTGGGAGAAGTTCGATGGCAAGTTTCAAGGATGGAATCTGACATTGAATCGGCAAGACAACTTAGAGTCCGTAGACAAGCTGGAAAGGTGTGAAACTAGTATTTGTTTTCACCGAAGTCCTGTAGGCCCAAAGAGCGAAGAAAAAAATATGGTGCCAGTTTGATTTATGGTCTCCAACCATCCAACGAAGCATCATTTTCAAAACTTTGTTAATGGCCTCAACCTGACCATTAGCTTGCAGATAATAGGGAATAGAGTTTTCATGAGGAAAACCTAGCTTGGCACTTAGTTCCTCCATCATTTGATTATGGAAATGTGATCCGTGATAAGTAACTATGGACTGCGGGACTCTGAATCTTGCTATAACATGATTAAACAAGAAGAGAGCGGCAGTCTTACCGTCCTCTACATATTCAGGCATGGCCTCAGCCCATTTTGTAAAATATTCAATGGCTACGATGATGTAACCATGCCCCCCAACTAAGGTAGGATTACAATGAATATAATCCATCCCCCAATTGGCGAAAGGGCCAATGGAAATGATGGGGTATAACAGAGTAGGATAAGTGTGCTTTTTTGGATAAAAATGTTGACAAGGTGGGCATTTCTTAACAGCCTCGTGACAATCTTTAAAGAATGAAGGCCATAAATAACCAGCGTGAAGTATTTTCTAGGCTGTAGCCATCCCATATAGATGACCTCCACATGATCCATAGTGGCAGTCATTCAAAAGTTGTTCAGCTTTCTCATAGGTAAGGCATCACCGGAGAACAGAATCAATACCATGTCTATACAAAGTGTCATTCAAGATGAGGCAGTATTTTGTGTGGTGATGGATACGACGATGATCGTCATGGGATAGAGTGGGAAAAAATATTTGTGTTTGGAGATAAATGAGCAAATATCCATACCATGGGTCAGTAGTGCTTATCAGGAACATGAATTCTTCTAGGAATGAATCACTAGGCTCAGATTCCATCGAAGCATAGGGAAGATCACACATGAGCTCAGCAAAGACCAAGGATTTCTTTGATGTGGTTTTCATGAATTCCAGATCAAACTCTTGTAGGATGACTATCCATCAGGAGTACTTTCCCCTGAGCACTTGACAAGTCAGGATGTAATACATAGGGTTTTGGTCTACCAATACGGTGGTTGTGCAGAGCAAAATGTAGTGACGAAATTTTTGAACAGCAATGACTGTGGCCAATGCTAATTTCTCCATGCATGAATATCGAGTTTTGAAATCCATGAGATTCTTACTAGCATAATAGATCACGTGCTCCTGACCGTCAGGATTCTCCTGCACCAAAACCATAGCGATGGTAGTAGTGAAGGCAGCAATGTATAAGAGAAAATCCTTTGAATAATATGGGGGGTGTATCATGGGTGAATGAGTCAGAGTGTGTTTGATATTATCAAAGGCTCATTGGACTTGGTCATCCCAAAAGAACAAAGTGTCCTTCTTAAGGAGATGCATATAACCACGTGTTTTCTCTGCAAAATTTCACATGAAATGGCGGAGGAAGTTTTCCTTCCCTTGCAAACTTTGGAGTTCTAGAAGGTTGGTTGGGGCTGGTAGAGCTAGAATAGTGGAAATTTTCAATGGATCTATCCAGATTCCATCCTTAGAAACCACAAAACCTAACAGGCATCCCGTCTTGATGCAAAAAACACATTTATGAGGATTGAGCCGTATGTTATAATGACGGCATCTGAGGAAAATGTCTCTAAGATTACCAGCGTGGTCCTCCCATCGATGTGAATGAGCTAGGACGTCATCAAGGTACGATTCAACAATATGTTTTATATTGTGAAACGCATAGGACATAGCACGCTGGAACATGGCTCCAACGTTTTTCAGGCCGAATGGTAACTTCCTGTATGCGAAGTTTACCCATGGGAAAATGAATGTTTTCTTGTTCTGATCGGTGGGTAAAATATCAATCTGATTATAACTTGAAAAGCCATCCATAAATTAAAATATGACACTTTCAGCATAGTTGTCGATAATCTGGTCGATATGCGGAGTGGGAAAGTTGTCCTTGGGACAATCTTTGTTCAAATCTCATAAATCGATGCAGACTCTAATGGTTCCCTACTTTTTATTGACAAGGACAATTTTCGATACCCATTCTATCAAGGGTACGGGATAAATAAACCCTATTTTGAGAATTTTCTATATTTCATCTTTGATAGCTACACATTTCCATGGATGGACTTGTCTTAGTTTTTGCCTAGCAGGTTTTGCAGTAGGATAGGTTTTTATTTCATGGACCACAATGGATGGGTCTATCCCTAGCATTTCTTCATAAGACCAGGAAAAAACATCTCGAAATTATTTGAAAAGTGCTCGGTATGCTTCAGATTCCTCTATTGAGCAGTTCTTCCCAACATGAACATGCTCAAGGGTGCCAGGCTTGGCTGATATGTCAATTGGATTTGTTTGAGTAATGTTGCATAGGTTTCCTTCAGAATTTGTTTTCTGCAACAATATAAGAGTTTGAAGTGTTTTGACAATATCAGTGGAAAAAAGGGATGCAAAATCATGGTCTACTGAACTAGTGTTGGGGAGGAATGAGGATCTATGATGATGTTCCTCCCATATAGGCTCATTCGTACTCATGATCTCCATAATGGACTCATCGGAAGGAAAATTCTGGGAGAGAAAATTGAGAATAGGAAGAGAGGGTTCTAACTGTTAAATTTTCATATGCTTAGCTAAGACATCAGTACTTCATTTCATTTTCATAACAAAATCATATAAATAGGATCATTGAAAGATAGACAAACACAACCATACAAAAGGAACACAAAGATTTATCCTAGGAAAACCCTAAAGGGAAAAACCTAGCAAAGCTTCCTCAATATACATGCCCCAAAAAGATAAAATATAAAAGATAAAACCAACAAAGAGATCAAATCCTGATCCTCCTCCTTCTCCAGCTACTTCTCTTCTCCACTAATGCACTACACAAGTGAGAGTGTGTGTCTCAAATGAGGAGCACCACACCTCTATTTATATTCATCCGTTCACTTTAACTAACTCATTCGCTACATAGGCTTGAGTTAAATCATGTAGGATCGAGTTACACATGTAGGCTCAAGTAACCACACTGGGGTGCTAATGACCCACCTTTACAATTATAGGGGACTACCTCATGACTCTTATTAGTTCTTCCGATTAGAAGCATCGGGGTACAAAGTAATACAAGTGGTTCTCCTGGTAGGACCATCAGGGACCACAAAAGATACATATAGAATATTCTTTGAAGTTACAATATTTCAACACTCCCCCTTAACGAGAAGGGTATTATACAACAACATCAACAACAAAAATAGTAGGAGAGAGATAGAGGACATCATCAACATCAGCAGGGTAACACATCTATAAATCATTGGAAGCTTTTCAACATCATGTAGTCTTCATCTTCAATCTTCAGTCTTCAGCATCATCGGTACTTTGACCACTTCGATCAGCAGCATCTTGACTCTTCAATCAGCAGCAACATCTTCTTCAGCACTTTGGCCTTTTGATCAGCAACAACATCATCATCATACTCTGATATTTCAATCAGACTCATCATTATCATCAGCCTTTGATCTTTCGATCAAAACCATCATCAACCGAACATCATCATACTCTAACATCAACTCATCATCATATTCTGATCTTTCGATCAGTACGTCATCATCATCATACTTTGATAATATGGCATCATCATCATCACATTCTGATCTTTCAATCAGAAACATCATCGTCATCATCGCATTCTGATCTTTCGATCAGAAAACATCATCATCAACAGCAACATCATAATCATAAGCAACTTCTGATCTTCCGATCAGAAAACATCATCATCATCATATTTTGATCTTTCGATCAGAGAACATTATCATCAGCAACTTCTGATCTTTCGATTAGAGAAACATCATCATCTTCATATTCTGATCTTTTGATCAGAGATCATCATCATTATCAACAACATCATCATCATATTCTAATCTTTCAATCAGAGAACATCATCATCATCAGCAACTTCTGATCTTTCGATCAGAGAAACATCATCATTATCATATTCTGATCTTTTGATCAGAAAACATCATCATCATTAGTAACAGCATCATCATCATATTCTAATCTTTCAATCAGAGAACATCATCATCATCAGCAAATTCTGATCTTTCAATCAGAGAACATCATCATCATCAGCAACATCTGATCTTTCGATCAGAAACATCATCATCATCATAAAAACATCAACATCATCAAAACATCAACATGATCCTTCCTTTCGGAATTACGGGATTTAGGTATTTACGGAGTTACCAATGATCCTTCCTTTCAGAATTACAAGATCAACAGATCTATGGAACTCAGACAATCCTTCCTATTGGAATTACGAGATCAATTCAATGATCCTTCCTTTCAGAATTACGGGATTTAGGTCTTTACGAAGTTACTAACGATCCTTCCTTTTGGAATTACGGGATCAACATAGATGTGGAACTCAGACAATCCTTCCTATTGGAATTACGGGATCAACACATCTGTGGAACTCAGACAATCCTTCCTATTGGAATTATGGGATCAATTCAATGATCATTCCTTTCAGAATTACGAGATTTAGGTCTTTACGGAGTTACTAACGATCCTTCCTTTCGGAATTACAGGATCAACACAGATGTGGAACTCAGACAATCCTTCCTCTAGGAATTACGG
>LPNX010413021.1:17349-58167 GCA_001517045.1 Pseudotsuga menziesii
TCCATATTCTGATTTAAATTCTTATCTTCAAATAGCTTGATCAAGGAATCAAACATATTCAGTGTCTTTAGGGAAGAAACTTGTGGTATAATTTGATCTGTGATTGAATCAACAATGATCTTCTTGGCCTTGATCAAGTTCTTCTTGTGTAAGGCTTTGAGCCTCATCTTCGTATGGAACTCGAACCTCTCTACTCATGTAGGTGTCCAATTCATTTTCTTCAAAGAGATCAAATACTTCCATGATTGGAATTTGTCAACTTTACCAAGCTTATCATCAAGCTGATGTGATATATCACTTTGAAATGAGAACCTCAAATGCAAATAACAAAAGATTAGATCTTACCGATTTGAGGTGTCCGTCCTGCTTCCGGAGCTGGATGATCTAGGGTTTGTCAGAGAAACCCTAATTTTCAAAACTTGGAATATTTCAGATATGATTGGATATAAAGATAGATCTCTTCAAATGGATCTTTCCAATGTACTCCTTTTCTGAAAACAGTGGAGGGAAGCTCCCGGAACAATAAGCCCTAGTTTTCCAATTTCTTTTACAGAAATGTATGTTACTGTTTTTGTGATATCTCCGAAGTTACTACTCCTATATGTCCGCAATTTTGCACTGAGGTAACCTCTCATGTCCCTAATCCAACACCACATGTTTCATCATAATTGGTTTCACCAATTGGGATTTATGATCATTTTCCAAAGGTGACATGTTACAAGACTGTTCAGAACAGTGAAGTTGTACGGCATGCCACGTGCCACTGGTTCATCTTCAGGTTCTGAATATCAGAACACAAAAAATAAAGTCAGTGATATTTATGGAACATCTTCAGGAATTCCATTTGGACCTCTGTATCCCAATATATATCAATTTTCCCTAGGTGTCATGTTTAGGGATGAATTCTGGAAAAGGCTGGAACCCTAACTTGGAGAGATCATATCTCCTAGAATATAGAGAATCAGAGGCTGAAGTTTGGACACAATGTTCATGCAGATTATATATTTGGTCCCTGCAATTTTTAGCTCTTGAGCCTTCGCCAATATTTGGATATAGCGAATATACCAAAACTTAGCAGTTTTAGTATTTAGGGTTTTTCTAGCTCCGGGTCAAACTAGGGTTTGACTTTCCCGGAGTTTCACCCAACCAAAAATCTTGATCCAGGTCTCTAAACTTCGATTTTGATGAGGAGAGAAATCCTATGGTGGGCTCACTCAAAAATTCTTCTTCTGCAAGAAGCCCTAATTTCCCACACCGAAAACTGAAAATGCTCGGAATCAAATTCCGCTTCGACAGAAAGATGCGCCCTTCAATGGAGAGTCAGCCTAGCCTTCTTTTGCTGATCGGTTGTGGAGAGAGAACCAAAAAGTAAGAATCCCTAGATTCTATAGCTACACAATGTCTTCTTTTCAGGGTGGCTCTAATCCCATGTTAACTTTTCATATTCTTAGCTAAGACATCAGTACTTCATTTCATTTTCATAACAAAAGCATATAAACAGGATCACTGAAAGATAGACAAGCACAACCATACAAAAGGAACACAAATATTTATCCTGGGAAAAACCTAAAGGAAAAAACCCATCAAAATCTTCCTCAATATAGATTCCCCAAAAAGATAAAAGATAAATATAAAACCAGCAAGGAGATCAAATCCTGATCCTCCTCCTTCTCCAGCTACTTCTCTTCTCCACTAATGCGCTACACAAGTGAGAGTGTGTGTCTCAAATGAGGAGCACCACACCTCTATTTATATTCATCCGTTCACTTTAACTAACTCATTCGACACATAGGCTCGAGTTAAATCATGTAGGCTCGAGTTACACATGTAGGCTCAAGTAACCACACTGGGGTGCTAATGACCCACCTTTACAATTAGAGGGGACTACCTCATGACTCTTATTAGTTCTTCCGATTTGAGGCATCGGGGTACAAAGTAATACAAGTGGTTCTCCCGGTAGGACCATCGGGGACCACAAAAGATACATATAGAATATTCTTCGAAGTTACAATATTTCAACACTAACTAGTAGGGTAGGTGGTAAGGGTCCGAAGTCACCAGATGAAGATCATCAGTTTGGTCATCGGAAAGGGTTTAGATAACGTGGTACATTTCTTCATGCAGACTAAACGAGGTGGACTCAACAATTTGTTTTCCCTTTGGATCATAATCAAATGATGAAATCATATTTACTGTCGTTGTGTCTATGTTAGGAGGAGTTGATGGAAAAATCCCCATAAGGGACGAATCCTTCAGCATGCCTACCCCAATCGACTAGTAAGGAGGAGGGGACTGGCCTAACATAGGTATGTTATTAGCCATAAAGGTAGTAACATCCAGTGTACAGAAATCGAGCTGTTCAATGGTGACAATCCTCCCTAGATTCAGAAATTGGATAGTTTGAAATACCATCGAAGCGGCAACAGTCATCGCGTAAAACCAATTTCTTCCTAAAAGGAGGTTGTAGTCTAACGGGGCATCTACTACTTCCACTTGAATAGAAACAGCTTTTCCTGCAAGCTCGACTGAAAGGGATGGTATGAGACCATGGAGCTCGAAACCTCGTCCATCAAAGGCTTTCAGAGTCATTGGTGATGTTACAAGCTCAAGAGAGCCAATAGCTTTCCAACAAGACAAGGACAAAACCGAAGTTGAAGCTCCTTCGTTTAAGACAGTTCTAAAGACCTTCTTTTTGACTACTTTCGTTATGATTTGGAAATATATTTTGTGAGGTAGTATAGACTTATAGTTCTCGACATTGAAATGGATCAAATTAGTGTTATTCGAGTCTAAAGCTCCTAATGCAGTTAACAAGTTTTTGCGTTGTGTAGGACAACTTTAGAGTACTTCTAAGGTAGACATCGCACATGGTGCCTGAGCAAGGTCTTTAGGTACATTATAAAATTAAGCAGCTTGGGCATTAGGGTTAAAAATAGCCTTCCTAAGAGTACTCTCGAGTGGATGCAAAACCATGTCACAGATTAGGTTTCTCAATGGTTAGGGGGACAGTAGACGAGGACTTGGGAGAACCAGTAGAGGGAGCTTTTCATCAAGAAGAATTGTCTTCTTTCTTTTCTATGGGTTTGTCATAACTCTAACTTCGAGTTTGAAAACTAATAGTGTCTGAGGACATCATGCGAATTTCCTATAAAGAACTAGAGTTTCCCTTATTAGACATGTGATCTATCAGCTGTTGTTGGGAGGGAAAAGGATCTGTGAGAACTGCTGCTGTGGGATTAGTTTTTAATAATTAGGTGATTTCGTCATGAGGAGGACACTCTTTCATGAAATGGTCACCTCCGCATAGCAAACATGGATATTTCACTTTTATTTTCCCTTTATCGTTCTCGTTGATGGTTGGTTTTGGATTCTCCTATTGGTTTCCAGGTTTTTTTTTTGTTGTTTCTGGGTGTTTGAATACTTTGAATGGAATTGACCTCAGTGGAAACCTTGGGAATTGAAGGACTAGGGGTGGAAGTTTGGGGTTGCTTGGCAGATTTTGCTATCAATGGGGACTGGATTGAACCAACAATCCCATCAACAGGGGTTTCTACTGGTGGCTTAGCAGGATTGGTGCTTGGGTGAGGAGCTTGAGGGATCAATTCATACAAGGTTCCAGACTAGGAATAGACCAAGTCCAGAGATTGGGCTCGACAAATTGCTTGCTCTTCAGTAATGACACCTCCCATAGCCACATCTCAGGATATTGGAGGCAACAAAGATTTAGTAAACCAATCAACTAACAACTCATCCAGGATAGGAGCCTTAATAATTCTTCTCCGTCTTCTCCACTCATGGATATGATTAGATATGTGGGTGGAGGTGTCCTACCGTAGAGAAGTTAAGAGATATGTACCCATTTCATAATGGATAGGAAGCTGAAAGTGTGTAAGAAAGACAGTTTCCAAAGAACCAAAATCCACAAACGAATGTTGCGGAAGTTGAATGTACCATTTCACCTTGGTATTGATCAAAGTTCATTGGAAGAGTCTTAAATGAACTGAATCATCCATAAGGGAGTTCAAAGAACACCACAAATGGAATGTCATGACATTGTTTTTTGGATCATCTCCCTACTTCTTGCTGGTTGTGGAGGCTAATCTTCCAGATCTAGAGATATTATTCAGTTGTGTTTGTAACCCAGGTGTATTGCACACTCATTCCCCCTACCTTGGGGTTCAGGGCAGTGCCCCGAAAAAGGGGGTTCAGGGGCAGCGCCGCCAAGATACGGGGGTTCGGGGGCATAGCCCCCAAGAAATTTTTTCTGGGATGTGTGTTGGCCAATAGTATTGTGGACCCATGGTATTGGGTTAACCCCAGAATTTTCCCATTGTATTTCACCTATAAAAGAAAGCGTTGTAAAACAACTGAGCATGGTATTGTATTGTATTGGAAGAGAGACTGTGAGAGCGTGAAGAGGAAGTGTAGCGGTTTTGTTGTAGGGTGTATCCCTTCATCGTTCTGGACTGTAATAAAAGGACTAGCAATTTCTTTGTGGACATAGCCCATCGTTTGGGTGAACCACATTATATATGTGTCTCTTTGTAATGTTTTAATGTGTTTTGCATCTTGTTTAATGATTTAATTGTATATCTGTTATTACTTTGTGGTCCTATTTTTTAACACTTCCCGTCGAACCTTGGAATTTTTTATGGTAACTTTACCGGAATGGGAGACCACGAGGGATTATGTCGAATGGGATCATTAACCAACTTGGACAAATCAAGCAATTCCAAAGTTGCTAGGAAAGGTAACTGGCGACTAGGTTGCACATACTAGTAGTATTGATAGGGCATATAAGTACCAGTAGGATCGTAAGTAGACTGATAGACAGGTTGTTGTGATGAAGACCTGCTGGAAGATCCACTCATAGGGGGTTGATTTCCAAGATCAAGACTGTTAGGACCCCCAAAGCCTCTAGGAGGAGGACCACCAGGACCACCTGTACCACCAGGAGGAGGACCACCTAACCCTTCGGGTCCCCTGTGAGGTAAACCTCCAAAGCCTACGAAACCATTAGGAGGAGGGCCATCAGACCCTTCGGGACCATTAGGAGGGAATCCACCAGGCCCTCAAGGACCATCAGGACCATTAGGACCATAAGGAGGAAAGCCACCAGGCCCTACAGGACCATTAGGCCCCTCATGGGGAGGACTTCCATAAGGTGGTCCTTCGGCACCCCCCATAGTCTGTATAGGTATCCCTCCCATAGCTAGCATGTAAGACCAGTTAGGTTGTCCCCATGGCGTGAAATTGTTACTAGGGTATGGAATTCCTGCATAAGGAATTCCTGTAGGATTAGGTTGGTAATTGACATTTCCTACAAGTACTTGATTTGCTGTGTAACCATACCCCCAAGAGGTTTGATTGGTTACAGGTTGTGCCCCCAAGGGATGACCTGAAATAGATCGGGGTTAACCACATTTGTGTGGGTAGGAGGGACAAAAACTATAGATTTCTTGATACTAGAGTTCTGCCCATGACTAGCTACAATTCCAATGATAGATAATGTAGGTCATGTCAGGGGTTTTCCCCCGACACTAGAAGGTATTGATGAAATAGGAATTGAATGTTGTGCCCCAGGTGCAGAAGACTCGGGAGGATTTGGAACAGACATAAGATGGGAGGTGGTGGGGTTGGGAGTTTGACCTATATTATGTGGAGTCACAGTGTGATCTAGAATAGGTTCAATGGGTCTCATAGAATTAGCAAGTGAGCAATATCCCACAGGAAAAACTGTTGAACGAGGTGGTGGTGTACCCAATATGTCATCTATTTTCTTTTCAATTTCTTGTGCATGGAGACTAGATGCCTGGTATTGTCTATGTTCTTCTTCATTTGGTGAAACTTCTTCAGAAGAGGTTAAACGGGTGCCAAACGAAGCAATGGCCTGTGATATAGAGGTATCCCAAAATGGAGCATTGGGACCATAATATGGACAGGTAGTATCATCAACATGACCTTCCATGGGAGAATGGAATGAGATATTTCCCCTAGAAGGTTGTTGGACCAAGGGAGGACCTTGTGAAGGATATGGATCTTCGCTTTCTGCAACCACATTTTCTCCCACATGGGAGTTGGTAGCAGCTCCTTGGTCCATAGCTTCCATAGTATTTTCTCCTGAAACAGGAATAAAATCAGGTGGAAAGCCCCGTACTCTTCTGGACTGTATTAATCCAGCCAGTTTGTATAGTTCCTATCTAACCTAGGGTCTCAAAACTAGAAAACACACCAAAAATTTCCCTACTCAAGATATAGGCCAAAAAAGCAAACATAAATGACAGGAGGAGTTCAGATAGTCAGGTCTCTCACCAGCATTGTCAAGAAGATGCCACTCGCGATATTCCTCAAGGGTACGTGCGTAGTAATCTCCCCGAATGTTGTTTTCGGTGTATGGCTCCAAGCAAGATGGTCAAAGGGATTTTCTTAGATAGATAAGGTATCCTAGTGGGGTCTCCCGATATACGCAAGGTACGTGGGAGCTCAAATCGGTAGTAGTGTTCTTTAATGCATAACCGTTCACAAGGTACCTTCCTATATACAATCGATTATGTGAATTACCTTTCTATATACCTCAAGGGTACATGAAAGGTCGTTCGATATACTGACGGTATGTGAAAGAACCGCATGAGTCCTGGGATGTAATGCGGATGAGTAAGGAAAGCTCCTACGTTTAACGATGCCCGAACACGTCTCTATCCTATCACTCAAATTTCTATGTAAATTTTAATCCTATAACTACCGTTAATTTTAAAGTGGACGGTTAGGTGAACGCATGGAATTTTGATAGAAAATTAAAACCATGCAGAATGTAGATGCAAATATTTCACTTTACTATTCGTGGTATGCCTACTTACGAGAGGGAAAGAGAGTATTTTTTTTTGTTTTGAAAACCAAAAACTCTCAAACAACTACTTTGAACAAATCAAATCCAAAGACAAGCAACACATTCCAAACTCATTTTTCTTTTTCAAAGCAATCAAAGGGGTAAGAGTCTCTTTTCTCAAAAGAAAAACAACAAGCACTCTACATGCATATGCACTCTATTTTTTCGATTTTTCTTTAAACATAGATAAATCTAACTTAAAACTACACTATTTTTTCTTTTGATGAGATAGTACTAATGCAAGAGAGACAAAAGAACAAAGAGAACCTGAAAGCTTGTGAGGCTAATAAGAGATCCAATGCCCTAAGCTCAGTAATGATAATGACCTAATCTCAATAATAATAATAAATCTTTTTAATAAGAAAAAAGAAGTCCTCTATGGAAAAAACGAAATTAATATGATAAGCAAGTAGTTTTTCTTTCATTCTTTATAAATGAAACGAAAAGAGATCTAATCTAAAACCTAAGCTTTCAAAAATTCCTTTCAAAATCACAACCAACAAGCACGAAAGCACACAAACAATCAACAAGCCTAATCTAGCTTTTTAATTCTTTAACCAAACCAATTTTACCATAAAATTTTCAACCATGAGCATACAGATTCAAAACACAAGCCAGACAGTGCAGGGCTGAAAGTAAGCAAAATCCAACTTTTTGCAAAAAATCACAAAAAACTAGTTCTGGAACAAGGCCTACCTGGCACCGCACTGGAGGGGTGTTGATAGAGCGGTTCTGGACAAGCACCGCTTCTGGCTAATGAGGTTCAGGCGATGGCACCGCGTATGGCTAATAGAGTTCAGGTGGTGGCATCGCTTGTTTCCAACAACACATGTGCGGTTCCGTGAATGTATCCAAAACACAAGGAGAACGAGAATTCATGTTAAAATTTTATCAAATCAAGGTAAATACTAATGAATTGACAATAAAAAAGAGCATATAAAGTTGAAATAGTTCAGATCTGAATGGATCTGAAAGTCTCAAACCAAAATTCACTAAGTCAGATGACAAATATGACTGAAGAGAGTTGGAGATGGAGTCTGGATTCGGACAAGGGATCAAGGACTGAGGAATATCAGATCAACTGAAATTTGCTTTGGTCCCCAGCAGAGTCGCCAGATTTGTAATCAGGAATAATGCACCTTCTACAGACAGAAGTTATTCCTTTGGTTTGAATGGTACAGATCTAGAACAAATGAGTGAATAACTCGGTTGAAGACCTTCCATGAACATTATAGCAGCCTGGAATATAACTCTGATGGAAGACTTATATACCTGTAAGACATATCAAACATACAAAGACATCAAAGCATCCATAAAAACATCTACACGTCCATATTGGTGACTAAGTAATCTAATAACATATATGTGAGATTTTCATAACAAACATGTGGGAAGGAAATCAACTTTGCATTAGATAATAAGTGAAAGAGATTACAACCATGTGCCTTAATGTTGAGACACTCCTTCACAAAAATAACACCTCGTCCCTGATAGCTCCAACTTGCTCCATAATTGCTCTCTAATGGATTAGGCCAATGTATCAATTCAACAACATAACTCTACTATTCCTCTCCTCCCCTCAAATATGGACATGAGCTTGTATTTATAAGGCTCAATGGATAGGGATAGTTGAGAGAAATGTGGGTGAGGTGGCTCTAAGATCCTGCCTAGAGGGATCTCGAGCTCAACTAACCCATATTGATAGGGATAAGGGGGGACACGAGGCTCATGATCTAGAAGCCTTGAGAAACTTTGCTTTTTCCCATTTTACCCAGGGTACCGCTTTTGTTCCCTTATGACAGAGTGGTTTAGGTGAGAACCGCTTAAAAAACAAAGCACTTCCATAATGGCACCGCTTCTCTATAATAGGACACAGGTGGTGCTGATCAAGGTACCACTCATTAGCGAAAGGGTAAGTGCAATGCTAGGTTTTTTCAAGTAGAATTGATATTCAGAGCAAGTTTCCACTCCAAGTTTTGGGATTAAGGGAAAACATAGGGGTTAAGGATCTCATCACATGATGGTGACAGGATTTAGGTATAACAGCAGCTTTAGAAGAAAATACCATGACTCGAACTACAGAAGCACTATTCTACTGAAATAGAAATAAATAGTTTAACACTGTTGGATGGTGTCGAGGGTCAAGAGCCTCGGCTCCTCCACCAATGTTCAAACAGTAAACGACAAGAACACGGTGCAAAGGATAAACAACACAGCGAAAGGACAAGGGATTACAATGAATTAAACCCTTAGTGTTTACGAGGTGACTCAAATTTTATCCAGTTGGAGACCATAAGGTCTTCGCGTGGCCTCTTAAATGTCACCTAGTTATTAATAAATCAAAACAAAATCTCTATAGTTTCAAACCCCGTTGAAATTTCCCATGGATACCATAATGTTTATTTCATATGCTTGATTTATTTATATGGCCAAGCGCTTGGTGCTATTACTTAGGATAGTTGTCTTCCCATAGGCTTAGTTAAGACTTCGTTTACATGTAGCTAGGATGAAGGTGTGTTATCAAACAAGGAAAACACTGAATGGTTGTCACCTTCAAAACATTACACAGTAGATTTGTGTTGGCCAGAGAGCTAAGTAAGACCATGAAAACCCATCCTCCTAGATTCATAGTAGAGTTAACATTTATTCTATAACATAACCAGTAAATACACTAACTGTAATTGACATGAAATAAACATGAGGTTCCTTCACGATTTGACGACAAGTAAAGTAGTGTCATCATAATGGTAAGTCACTTTAATGTTTGTCGTACTTGTGTCATTTATGTTAAGCGAAAATTTAAACATTGTATGGATTTTGTTATCCTTTATAATTGCAGTTAGACCTTTACTTAAATTTTTATTTATTTAAGAAATTTGGAGATGTTACATGTGGTGTCAAAGTGAGGTTCCAAACACTAGGCCTGAAGATTGGCTCACTCGCATGTAAAATAGGAAACAAAATATATGGATCATGTTTTAAAACCATTTCTGTACAGAAATATAAATTTACTTTGCAGTACATGGAGGGAGTTGACGCATCTGCTGAAGATGGACCCCATCACAATAATCCATATAACATATATGTGGAGTTAAATAATCAACCCTCAAAACTACGTCGAACAGTAAAATATTTAAGAGTTGAACTACAAACAATAAAGGAAGATAATGAAAGAATTATAAGTGCTCGGGAGGAACTAAATCAGATATTACTAGATAAAATACACAATGGAGGCAAAGATAAAATAAAGGAACATGAAACTGAATCTAGAATAATATCATACAAACATAAAGGTACGAAATTAAAATTTTCTGATAGTCAATGTAAATCTTCTTCAGTAATTAAAGCAAGGTCGTAGAAAGGAAAGTATAAATACTCAAGTGAAAGTAATGACAACGACAATGATACTAGAAAGAGTAAGTATTAACCATATGAAGATATTTCAAGAGAATTTACAAAGATAAAACCTCCTATGTTTAATGGAGAAGTGGAAAAGGGTGAAGAAGTCGAGGCTTGGCTATCGGGTATGAAAAATTACTTTCATATTTATAACTACTCATATAGACTAAAATCCTGGATGTCTATCTATAACATAACCAGAAAGGTTGACATCTGGTGGCAGGACATAAAAAGAGTTAAAAACCTTAGAGAAAAATATGTAACCTGGAGAGTGTTTAAAAAATACTTCAAAAGGAAATTTTTATCTAAGTAGTATTATGAGGAAAGAGATAAAGAGTTTTGTGAAATTAAACTAGGCTCAATGTCCATGAAAGAGTTAAGTAATAAATTTTTAAGTTTCCTATGATATACATTGTATATAATTGACGAAAAACCTAAGATACAAAGGTTTCTGAGCTGTTTTCCTACTAGTTTCAAGGACATAATTGAATTTGATAATCCAAAGACCCTTGAAGAGGCAATTAGGAAAGCTAAATTCTGTTACAAACAAAGTAAAAAGACATAAAGCATACCTAATTGGAAGAATAAGAGAACACGTAACTTTGATTAAAGAAAAAAATTTAATCCAAATAAAAGTTTTGGGAATAATTCTCGGAATTTTTCTAAGAATAATTATCAAGAAACAGGTTTTAAAGATAAAACACAAAAAAACACTACAGCACCAAAATATAGGGACATGACTAATAATTATGTTAAAAATGATGAACATGAAGAACCTGTAAAGTGTTGGGAATGTCAGAGATCTCACTAAGCAAAATACTATCCGAACAGAAGGAGAAACTACAACAATGTACATAATATTCAAGAGGAAGAAACATTTGGTGATGTAGCAAATGAAATGCCCAGAATTAATGATGTTTTAATAGGTATGTATTGGATGGAAAGACATCAAGTGGTTTTAAATTGCTTTGATAAAAAATTTACTTGTTTAAATGATAAAGGAGAATTTTTTTTATCAAAGGGATACCTAGGAAAGTTTGTGTTAGATAAATATCAGCATTACAAATGAAAAAAGTTGTAAGGAAAGGATGTAAAGTTTTTGTTGTACATATATTAAATAACGAACACATGGATAAAGAAGATAAGCTTAAATCCGATGATATTACAATCTTAAAAGACTTCTCAGATGCATTCCCGAAAGAAATTACAGGATTACCTCCAAAGTGAGAACTAGATTTTACTATTGAGTTAGTACCAAGAGATGTACCTCATTCAAAGGCTCCTTATTGAATGAATATATTAGAACTTAATGAATTAAAACTACAATTACAAGAACTGATAGACAAGAATTATATAAGACCAAGTGTATCCCCTTGGGGAGTATCTGTCTTATTCGTTAAAAATAAATACATAACATTATGTTTATGTATAGACTACTATCAACTAAACAAAATGACAATTAAAAATAGATATCATTTTCCCCACATCGATGAGCTATTTGATCAGATACGTGGAGCGATGATATTTTAAAAGATAAACTTTAGATCTGTATATCATCAAGTTAGAATTAAAGACGAATTAATTTTTAAAACTGCTTTCAAAACCTGATACAAGCACTATGAGTTTGTAGTTATGCTCTTTGGGATAAAAAATGCTCCAACAACTTTTATGTGTTTAATGAACAACGTCTCAAGTAAATACTTAGATAAATTTGTAGTAGTATTCATAGATGACATATTAATTTATTCGAAAACGAAAGAAGAACATGATGAACACTTGCAGATAATACTACAGGTTCTAAGAGAACATAAAATGTATGTTAAATTCAGTAAATGTGATTTCTTCAAAGATAAAATACCATATCTACGTCACTTTATATCCAAGGAAGGAATATCATTGGACCCGGATAAGATAAAATAAATAATGGAATGGCATGTTCCCAAAGATGTAACGAATGTACGATCATTTATGGGGATTGCAGGTTATTACCAGAATTTCATAGAATGATTCTCGAAGATCATGAATCCCATAACATCCATGCATAAAAAGAGAAAAATATTTGTATGGGATCAAAAGTGTGACGAAATTTTTAATAAATTAAAAGAACACTACAACAAAAACTGGATTTAGCGTCTCTTTTTGCATCTTTTTTTGCGTCTAGACCAACTTTCAGTGTATTTTTCTTCATTTTTTGGACAAAATGGCGCAATTTCACGAGTTGGTGCTATTTTAGGTGTTTTTTGCGTCCTTTTTCTAAACCTGGCACAAATTGCGGCGTAATTTGCACCGGGTTTTGCACCTGGTTATGCGCCAGGTTTTGCGACAGTTTTTGAGCTTAGTTTTGCACCTAATTTTGCGCCTAGTTTGTACATCTACTCTTGTGGCGCCCCGTTTTACGCCCATGTTTTCCTCAACTTTTATGCCCTTTTTTTCATCCACTTTTGCATCCTTTTTTACACCCACTTTTGCATCCACTTCTGCTTCTTTTTTTGCATCCCTTCATGTGCCAAGTTTTGCATCCAAGTTTACATCCTATTTTGAGTCTAGTTTTGCGTATCGTTTTGTTTCAGCCATTTTTGCATCCACTTTTGCATCCATTTTTTCTTCCACTTTTGCACCCACATTTTCATCCCTTTTTGCATCCCATTTTGCGTCCACATTTATGTCTTTTTTTTCATCTACTATTGCATCCAATTTTGTCGCATCCCAATTCACACCCATTTTGTGCTTACTTTTACACCCACTTTTGCTTCAACTTTTGCATCCATGTTTGCATCTTTGTTTGCATCCAATTTGACATTAGTTATTGCATCCCTTTATGCATCCATTTTTGCATCCACTTTTGCATCGGGTTTTGCGTTGGGTGTTACGACTACTTTTGCATCTACTTTTGTTGCATCCACTTTTGCATCCAATTTTGTATCCAATTTTACATCCATGGTTGTATCCACTTTCGCGCCACTAAGTTTCATCATGTTTTGCTTCCATGATTGCATCATTTTTTGCATCCACTTTTGCATCACCTTTTGCATCCATTTTTGGTGCACCCCATTATGCGCCCACTTTTGCGCCTATTTTTGTTGCATCTATATTTGCATCCATGTTTTTATCCACTTTTGCATCAAGTTTTACACCCAGATGTTGAAGATGAAAATGAGGATAATGATTATGATATTGAGGATTGTTATGATGATGATGATAATGTTGTTGATAATGAGGAGAATGATGACAATGATGATGATGATGCCGATTATAATGATGATGATGATGAGGATAATGAAAATGACGACATTGTCGATGATTATGATGGCAATGAAATGAATGGTGATGATGGCGATGATGAATACAATGAGAATGATGATGTTGATCATCTTAAAAAATAAGTTGTTATTTGTCATGCATAAATCATGTGTGTCCTCCATGACCCTTTTCCACTAATCACATATTTTGGGTTGATGCTATTTCTTATGCCAAAGGTAATGATGAATAACTGATGAAAATGTCAATAATCATGATGATGATGATGTTAAGGACAATGTCGATGATGATGACACGGATGATGATTATGCCAATGCTGATGACTATTGTGATAATCATGATGACAATGACAAATATGACGATAATGATCATGATCAACTACATTGTAAAGAAAAGAGATTCAGAGTATCATCAAAGGCCTGCCATTCTTACAGATTCCCAATACCAAATAGAACCACATCATCAACAAAGAGTAAGTGAGATACTGTAAGTAAGGAGGAGACTTTAATACCTTTAATTTTTCCTTTTCTTTGAGCATCCTTTATAAGGAGATCAATTCCTTCAATCACCAGGAGAAAGAGAAGGGGAGAAAGAGGGAAACCTTGGCGAATGCCGCGGGAAGTAGCAAAGAAACCTATTGGTGTACCATTGATCATAACAAAAAAAAATTAGGAACTGATACAACCCATGATCCAATTTACCCCATCCACTGGGACTCTAATTTGTAATAGTATAACCCTCAGAAAAGTCCAATTAACTCTATCAAAAGATTTGACAAGATCCAGTTTGAGAACCAAAGCTTTCATCTTTTTAGTTTTGATGGAGTGAAGTATTTCCTGAGTGATACCCATCGGTTCGAGGATTTGCCTATTTTTTAGGAATCTGAACTGTTTAGCTGAAATGGCCTTATCTAGAAAAGGCTTCAAGCGGTTGGCCGTTATCTTTGAGATAAGTTTATAGATCAAGTTGCAAAGAGAAATAGATCGGAAGTCTGCAAACGTTTGATGCTTTTCGGACTTGGGGATAAGAGTAAAAAAAATAGAGTTTATGGACTTGATAACCTTACCCTCTATTCGTAATAGTTCAACAACTCTAAGTAGATCCTTACTGACTAAGTCAAAGAACCAAAGAAAGAATTCAATGGGCCATCTGTCAGGGCCAGGGCTCTTGTCCCTTTTAAAGCCTTTAAACGCACCTTCAAATTCAGCTAATGTGACTTTTGATGTGAAGACAACAACATCCACCTTCAGGATGAAAGAAGGAAATAACTTAATAACCTTCAGTTGATTCCCTATGTTAGTCTTCACATCATCTTTGAACATCTCTGAGAAGTGTTTTTCCCCTATGCATTTGAGTTGGCTTTCTTCATAATTTGTGGTCTAGTCTGGAAGGTTACAGTCCTGGATGTGCCCTACATTCTCCCTGAGGAGGTGAAGCTCAAACCTTCGTTTCCATTTCCCTAGTCTGTCCAGTAACTTATGTATTCTCCTGTTAAGGGAATGGAGTCATTCATAATTTATAACTCCATCCTGGGAAGAAGGTCATAGTATATTAATCATCCTTTCTATTGTTTCCTGGATTATCCTTTTATCCCACGGCACATTGGGTTTACCCTCTGAGATGATCCTTATTTATATTCATTCCTAATCTCGGATCATAGGTTTCACTAATTTCTTATTTCACTGACGACTGCTCCGATTCCTTACCAAGGAGATAGGGAAGGCCATCCTTTCTTAATTCCTCCTGTCACGAGCTCAGGGGTATGACATGAAGGAATTATCCATCCATTTTTCCGACTCCCATACTGCGATCTATGCCTTGCCTTCTGTTCGTCTTTCGATTACTTAGAATTGCATCACAATCCGTCGATCGAACTTGAAGCCAAGGGTATTTTATTTTTGGTCTTTATCAATACGGTTACTCGTCTAGCCCTTAGGTGCCATGCTTTAACCTCTATCGCTTTTAAGCTCAAACCTGCAGCACGGATCTTCGAACCTCTATGGCAACGACTCAAAAATGCAACTGCCCTCTTCGATGCTGAAACCCATAAGGCTTGGCACCCCAGGTTTGATGGTCAAACAGTAGAAAGAACCCTCAGAGAAAACCATCCTCGCATCTGTTAAGAGCGACTCGTGAAATAGGAACACATCCATTCCCACCCTCATTGGCCCTATTGAGCCCATTAATTGCAGATCCTGTGGCAGGCGCCCTGCAATCATCCAAGTAGCCCAGTGGTAGATGGAGGCAGGCATCACCATCTACGAGTGTCGGCAGGGTAGGCAGGTGCTAGTGTAAATAAATGCAGGTGCCAGTTTAAATCAATGTAAATAAATGCAGGTGCCAGTTTAAATAAATGCCAGGGAGCATATCAAGATGAACGAGGCAGATGACCCCAATCGTCGGACGAAAGCATCCTACGGCTGGGAAAAATAAAAGCATTAATTTGGGGAGTCGACTCCCACTTGTTAAACGCCTTACAGTGTAATTATTTAAATTTCCAAAATTTAGATGTAAATGAGCATGTAAAAAAAACTTCCAAGGTCGACGAAAGTGATGTTATTGTCTCTATAAATATTCGATTCTCAAACTGATGTGGATTTTTTTTGGATTGATGTGTCTATGCAATAAAGTTATGATTAAAGAAAGTTATAATTAGATAAAAGAGTAAAAAGAAAGAAGTAAGCTAAATTTATATTTTCAACTGCAAATTTGATAGAGTTTTTATATATAAGTTTAATTTTACCATAATATCAGATTCATGTATGTATGGTGGAATAATGTTCTTGATGTTTTGAAGTATATATAACTAAATTTTAATTATTTAAAAAAATTGTCAATAAATTAAATGACTTTAGTTTACATATATAATATTAATAAACTAAATTGATATAATATAAACTTTCTAAAAATGAAAAAAAAATAGTTTAAAACTAAAGAATAGGCTGAAAAATAATATTCACATCCTAACTAATTAACCATTGTTTTAATATAGTAAGTGGCTATATTTATTAACATGAGGATCATGATATGATATAAAAGGGGCAAAGCACATCATTTGGCCCTGTGCATGCATTTGCTCATTTGAAGCAAACGCTGGAAGGCTTGTGCAGATCTGAGAGTTCTGGTTAACATGACTCCACTTTGATTCGTGGCAGGCTATAGATTGACTGTAAGCTCAGACCACGAGAGGATCTAAGCCTGTCAGTGGGGTGCGGAGTAGCGGGTAGTTTAAGCCATGTCGACCCCTACAAGGAAGAGGCTCATGAGAGATTTCAAGCGGTTGCAGTAGGATCCGCCCGTAGGCATCAACGGGGCGCCTCAGGACAACAATATTATGCTATCGAATGTTATAGTTTTTGGGTATGACAATGATATTTTAGAAACCCCTGTTTTGGTTGAATTTTACTATTCATTTTGTGCCTGGAACTCTCGGATAATTAACTATTTCCTTTCATTTCATCGACCTGATTTTTGAAAATATGAAATTAGAGGTCGATTTTGAGTGTCTTGTTCTGATATCTTGCTGTCGTTATTATTGTTGCAGGTCCAATGACACTCCTTGGGACGGAGGTGAGTCACGAAATGACCTAATTTGTAAAGGGGTTTTGCTATTAAGGTTTAATTTGAGAGCCGTGGTTATTTTTTGCAAAATTTGTGGTATTTCTGGGCAATTTAGGAGGATTCCCATATTTTAAACAGTGGCGGGGTTTGGCCAACTCTGCAAGTGATCATGTTGCCATTTGTGGGTTTCATTTAATTTTGCTTATACTGTTTTGTTTCGGTATAAATCAATATGTTGGACTATAGTTTTATTTTTCTAAATTATAGTTTTATTTTTCTAAATGACTAGAATTTTGTGAGAGGTTATTATTGATTAGAAAATATTGCCTTTTTCTGGTGTCAACTGTAGCTTTGTCTTTGTAAGTCGTTAAAGGAGGTTTCTCCAATACATCTGGTCCATATTTATTTCTAATCATTTATTCTCCCATACATGCTTTCATGGTCTCCTTCGTTATCATGTTCGGTTCTCAAATGTGCTCATTGTTTCCTTCATTAAACTGGCGCACTACCTGCCACCCTCTGCTAGGATTCTCTTGCCATGTTAAATAACTGCTCAAGTTCCCTAATGATCTTGGCATAGTCTTTGAACTTCGTCAAATTGAGTGCCCTCCGAAGAGAATTACCCTGCTTCTGCACCTTGGTACAGCTCCTACTAGGTTCCTGTTTTTTTGTAAGTGAAGAAAATTTTGTGTTGATATTTGTGAGTCTGTCTAAAGACAGTTTTGGGTCTGATATGCCTCATTTTAACCCTTCTCCCAGAGTTTATCCAGTAAACTTGTTTTTCATGAAATTTCAACTCTAAGAAACTTCATCAAATATAACTTTGAGAAAACAGATCATATAATCCAGGTTCCAAGCCAGGTTTCCAGTGCGTGGACTACTTTTAAAAGACAAAATTGTGGCTGTTCAGACTCATTTAGATACCAACCAGACCCAAAAAGAGATTTCCTTATACATTCATACAGTCTCTTGTTCTTATCAAATTTTCTAAACTTTAAATAAAAAGGTAACATAAAAAGACTGCAAGACTTGCATATTTATCTTTACGAGTATGTTATTTGTTGAAGTTTTGGCATCTTGAAATTGACTAGTGAACCGTTCAAAACCAACATTCTGGTTGTCGATTCCTCTGAGGTGCCTCAAACCCATTTCATGCAAAAGATAGCTGATAACACATGTTTCTGCTCCTGTATGTTTCCCATAACTTAAAGCTTGTTGAGGACATGTGAGTATTTTTTTCAGCTATGGGTCAGTTTCTTTGAGAATACTTGAGAATAGTTGAGGACATGTGGGTCAGTTTCTTTGTCTTCTGAACCTGAACCTAAGCATGAGCTGAAGCTTGAACATTTTTTTTTACCTGCAGCATGAAAATTTTCTTTTACATGCAGCATGATGTACACCCATCTTATGCTGAAGCCTGAAGATACTCAACCATTATTTTCTATGCTTCCATATGGTCCTTTCAAACATGAAGCTTATTTTTCCTACTGCTCTAGGGCAGTGAGTTCTGGATCTTTGCTGTTACAGGCCTCATACAAGCTTGAACTTGTTTTTTAATATCCATCACGCTACTGGAAAGCTCATCTATCATAACTGATATCCCTGTATGATCCATCAAGTCCTTCATAGACTATTCTGAATATATTGTGACCTTCAAATATTTTCTTCTGGTGTCAGGGTTATGAGAATACTTGGGAGAGAACCAGGATGGTCACTTCTCAGCTAATCATTTCTCTTTGTTGATGCAGGTGGCAGACAAAGATTGAACTTATTTTAACCTTCAGCATGGTGCTGGTTAGCTCACCCATAATTCCTGGCATTGCCATCAAGTCCTTCAAGGACTACTCTGAAAATAACATGGCCTTCAAAATGTTTATTCTTGTGAAATTGTCATGAGCATATACTTGGAAGAGAACCATGATGGTTTTTCCTCATCTCATACTTTCTTAACTTGTTTGAAGATCATTTCGTAGAAACATTGTTGAATTTTACAGGTTAGATGAATTTTAATACCAGTAATAAACTTCAATACATGAACATATCATGTGCCCAATGACACCTCTCTATAGCAATGTATAAATCAATTTCTGCACAGTTTGTGATCCTAGCTACATGCCATTATTTGTATTTGCATGACATCGAGTGTTCTTTATAGTTGTTGTGAGTCCATGATATTCATGCAAGAAATGAAGTCTTGTAGAGGAGGACTTTTCAAACCGACCTTTTGAATTTCATTTTGACCAAAAAAAGTGGACATTGGTAGACAGGTTCACATAGGTAGTAGGCACAAATTTTTGAGCTCGTTTCGGGCCTAGTAGTAGACTAGTAGTTGCTGACACATTGTCACACTTTAGATTACAGCCCCAAGTGACTCAGGAGTCAGAGTCACATCTCAATGCCTAATGCCTCGTAGTCATTAATAATTACTGGCCATCTTCAACAACTAAGCACCGAGTGCATGACATGAGTGAGTAAGTGATTATAATTTATCATATTTACAATATTTTGAATGATGAGTTGAACTTTATAGCATAGGAATTTCAACATCTTGAGAAATTTATATGAATGGATAATTTCAAATGTTGCTCTTTTTTTTAAATGTTGATATAAATTATACCTTTCTTCATTGAAAGGGTAAAATTCAAATTTTAATTTTTTTTTGAAGAGCAATTTTAACTTTACACTTTTGGGAAGGGCTAGAACCATTTGGAAAGGTTGTGAAGGGTTCAATTTTGAACACCTTAGCGTTGGACCTTCACTTACTTTGCTTTGTTGTAGACATCTACAATCATAGCTTGGAATCAAATTAAATAAATTTATTGTACTGTACCAGTCAATGTGAATCAAACTCTTGAGAGATAAAGGTTGCGTTAACACCAACTACATTGCAAGTCCAGTTGCATGTTGACTGGATGCCAAGCTTGTATGGTACTAATCAGTGACCAGAAGCATTGCTATTCCTAGTTTGTAATGTACTGCAGCCACCTCGCTGATGATAAGCCACATCGCTGTGTATTTGAAGATGGCTTCTGTGGAATAAGTCAGACTACACAAAGAGCTGTTTACATTCATATATGATTCTAGACTGTCCATCTACAGCAAAACTCAGAGAAAAACTACCATGGTTTCTTTATCCATTGCTAGCCCTAGTTTGTTCAAAAGGGGGTCACGGTACTTACATCAAAAGTGTTGATTTGAAAGAATAAGGGAGTGGAGTAATTAATGCATCAAAATTCCGTACATATCACACATCGTTCAACAGGCGTAGAGATTTTTCTAAATGCAATGATATACTTCTAAACATTTTTGGTGTTATAAACATCTGGTTAACCGGAAAGCTACCTTCAATCCATTCCACCATCTATGTAGAAGAAAAGAATCCGATTCCTTTTGAAGAAGTCTATACATAAGCCTAGTGAAGAAGTCTACACATGAACCTAAAAGCAAAGGGTAGAGGAAGAGGTAAGTTTAAAACGGCAGAAGACCGTAAAAAGTCTGAAATTTCTCGAACTGTATTAATGCCATAACGAATGGGGTGAGAGAGGCTCGAACTCTTGACCTCAGGATTCCTCAAACAGCTATGAGACCTACGCGCTAACCAACTACGCCACCACCCCGATATGTTTAATCCTTCGAGCCTAATCTTAGCAGCCCAATCCTTGTAAAGCCATTTATAAAGAATTGTTTGGTACAGTTAAACTGCACTGTCTATTTTGCCCTGAAATTTTCTTGTTTTCCTTATCTAAGGTTAGAACCAGAGGTTGGAAAATTGGCATATTCCTTTAGCTGTGATAATAACCATCAAAATAATTGTAGGCACAACCCTTTATCAATCCTGAAAACATAGAAAATCTAATAAATATTATAGTTCCAAATCGATTTAGTGTTGATGGTTAGTGTCACATCCATGTACAAATGGAATACAGTTACATGTTTATACAAGCGAGGTATAATAATCATTAGATAAAGTGTGTTTGGTGATTTTATTAGATGTTGTATTCAGTATGGATCATTCTCTCATTCATGAATATGAAATTGTGAGTCACTTAATTGATTTTGAGTTTGGTTATTGGTGTTAACACAAGTTTGTATATGACATTTGTATATTCTCAGCAGATTATTTATGAGATTTCAACCAACACTTCAAAGTATGAAATGTTGACGAAGTAGTTGGGTTCTGCATATGCTCAAACCTATGAAAAAAGAAATTGGGAAGTGCCTATTGTTAGATGAGGAGATCATTTTAAAGGTTTAAAATGAAAGTCATAGATCTAGCTTAGGGGTTGAAGAATCCTTTTCAGCACAGTAAGGTGGGATTTCAAATCTTTCACTAATTCCAAAGGCAATCTTACACTCACATTCTAGAGAAGAAAATTGAAAACCAAAGCAATCTTACACTCATACTCCATGGAAGAAAATTGAAAACCAAACAGCGTAGAGATTAAATACTCTAATAGAGAAGCAGGCTTGTATCCATTGCTTTAATAAAAAGTAGTTCATAGAAACTACCTCTCACGATCTGAGAAAGGAGATGTGTTTTGAGTATTTATAAAATGGAGTAGTCAAACGGGTCGACGATTTCGCCCGGCGTTAGACGACTCCGTCTACCCACTCCGTTAACTATCCCGTCCTCTGGAGTCCGGCAAATCCATCCAGCCAAGGGTCCCACATGAATCTTTTTCTGAAAGCTATCGATATATTCCTACAAAATCAAGAAAATCAAGTTCTATTTTCTACATTCTTCAATCATTTCAACTCTGTCGAAACCTTAACGGAAATAAAGGAAGGGGGTATGGATTGCAGTATGGAGCTCTCATTAGGTTTGAGTATTGGTACTGGACTTTGCTTCTTCAAAGTCATAAGTTAAGGCAAGTGGGCTGCCTGCCTAGGTCAATGGACAAATCAATTGTATTCATACCCGGGCAATCTTACACTACTTTGAAAAGATTTTCCATGGAATTTGGTGAATTTAACTTGGCGAATCTGTAATTTTGGGTCAATATAATGAATTTAAATTGAATAGAATTTCGGAACCATAAATTGGCATTTCCGTTGCATATAACAATCGTCAGTGAAGGAAAGGTTTTGCAGGATATATTGTAATACACGAGCCTCTGCAATATTGTCGAACGACCATGAAGACTTTACTGACGAAGATCGACTTTGCTACTGGAAAGGATTCATGGCCTTTGATCTGGCAAATTGGTGTTCTTCTGTTAATGATCATCACTTTCCAGGCAGCGATTTGCAACCAGACGATAAATACATGTGCAGCTTCGCTAAGTATACTCAAAACAGTGAGTTGGAAAGCAATTTGAAGAGAGTTTTGTCTAATCTTGCCGAACACACGTTCCAAACGGGGTTTAATACTTCTTCGTATGGCCAAATTCCTAACCAAATACATGGCCTCCTCCAATGCAGGGGAGACGCAACAGTCAACCAATGCTCCGATTGTTCACAACAAATAACAACCAACATTCTAAGGTGGATTATTGAGGTCCCATATACCTTAACTTTTATCTACCACGCAAACATGGACTGATATTCTTACCTTCTTGGTGGACTTGATCGTGTTTCCAACTGTATGTAAGAGAATCTCAAGAACGCGTTTCTCATCACCAATTACATTATCAGGCATAGCACCACTCAACTCAAAAACAAAGTGGTGACCCTTTGTTTCACACATGTGCTTTGAAAGATTTTCTGCCTCTTTCAGCATAGGAGGCAGCCGGAAGGGGTGGAGTCCAAGAACCAAGTGGGCATCTTCTAAGTGGGACCAATCCATTGTATCATTAAGAGAAATAGAGAGAAGATTACAGCTTCTTGACAGCATATTTACAATGACTTGTTGTTCACTACTCCTGCATCTGGCCTGTAAAAGAGACGAGGCAGCAGAAATGGAATGCAAGGGAGACCTCATTTCATGGTTAAATACCACTCTAAACAAATGGCGGGTTTGACTTGCCATCATTGCATCCTGTCTAGCCCTTTGCAAGGCTTTGTTCTGGTTAGTGAGGTGATCCCTCGTCTGCTGCAATTCTTCCATCATGGCAGCATGTGAGAGTGCAACCGCAAGCTGATCTGCCACAACTTCTACAAATCGCAATTCATCAGGAGTCCATATTCGCTGATCTTGTGAAGGCAAGATAAGGACCAGTATTGCATAGGATGCCTTCAAAACTTGAGGTGCTCCACATTTGAAATTTGCTACTGGTTTGAATAAAGGAACCCTAATTGCTGCCATGAACCCATGAAATGAGTCATCATCACTACTTGTCTGTCCCAAGGGAGAATTAGGTCTTAAAACAGTCGCCATATCAGCACTTTTAATCATCTCTACATCAGGATCAATTTTTGGCACAGTGACACGGGATTGCAAATATCGCTTCCTGTACTCATGAGTCAGCTCCATGTTAACATCATCTTCTCCAGGCACCCATACTGTACAGTTCTCTAAACCCAATGCCTTGGATAACTCAATCAGTGTACTGGTTAAGATAGTATACCTATCCAGATATTTTCGAATTTCTCTAGTAACCATATCAATATGCCGTTCTTGTTGCTCTTGTGTTTTCATAAAGCTCACCTCTCTATCAAGCTCCTTTGTCTTGCTTGTAAGTAAACCTTCTCGCACCTTCATACTTAACAACTTGGGAATCAAAGATGCTAGAGTTATAGAGGTGGCACAAGCTACAAGTGCTGTGGAGACCTTGAACATGGTTAGAACAACTCTGACATGGATGGAATGGGGTCCATATGTCCAAATGGTCGTAAAGTGAGTGAACCCACAAAGCACTATGAATGCTGCAAACAGCATCGATATCCATCTGAAAGGGAATTTTCTGGAGAAGCTTAAGAAAAACAGTAGCTCGAGAGGGATGGAGAAGTAAGCCACTGCAATAAGAAAATCACTGGCCATCTGGTATTGCAAGATGTGCTCATAAGCAAACCAACTTTCATCCTCACAATTGCATCCAGCCACATACTTCATATCCATGGCACCAGCAATTTTGAATATACTCTTAGCTCCTGCACGATCACGATCAAAGCATTTGAATGATAGATAAAAAGAGATGGTAGAGATTTTCAATTTATTGAAGACAACCTTATTAATCAACAACCTAGAATTACAGTTGGAAATATGGATTCTTCATAGCTCCAAAGGTAGGAAACTGAACAGAAGTTTTGAACTAAGCATGAATTCACAAATGGGTCATACAGATATGGATAATACTAAATCCACAGGGGAGATTGGGTGAAGATTGATTTTAAAATAAATTCAACAACCTCCTTTCTTCTTAACCAAACTTTGGCAGTGCAATTTGAATAAACACCGATGGAAAATATCTTCAATAAACAGAACTCTTTCAGTTTCACAAAATTCATTACACTTCATCTCAAACCAGGAACCCGTCATGAACACAGCTGAAACTGAACTGTTTTCATTTTTAGGATGCCGACCAAGATCATGGCCGAGAGGCCACATTACTTATCTTGAAAAATGCTTGTATGCCTGAAATATAAATCAAGACCAGTCTATGGGCACTCCACACAAGTAAACAAAGGAACCAAGGAACCCTTCAAATAAAATCTGCTTGCAGCCCTGTTAAGATTAAATCAAAATACTTCTGACTAAATTGAACACAACTTTTGCCTAATTGTATGCAGCTCGTGGCCGGCGTTAAGCAGGTTACTGGAATTGAAAACAAGACTTCAGCCCGCTTCACATTTGAAAGCGTAGATTTATAAATCCTGTATGCCCTTTTTGGAAAATTTTCCAGTGCATTGCATGTGTACATGAGCTAACTGGAATTTTAAACGTTTACACCCCAGACTAACCTCTTTGGTGTAGGAGAATCGTAGAAAGATACAAATGCAAGCACAAAAAGTGTGACTGAATGAAACAGGACAAAGTCAGAAGGGAAGCACAGGACAAAGTTGTGAAGGAATAACATCGACGCAACTGAGTATAGTTGTGCAGAACAAACAGAAGGACAAGTGTGCAGTTTGAAGAGAGCGGTATGGAGAAAGCTATGAAGGAATAGCACAGTCATGACAAGCCTAGTTGTGCTGAAACAAATGAAAGGGGAAACGTACTGTGGCTTGAAGAGGATGGAATAGAAGCGTGGTTTCCATTGAGAGAAGAGGAGCATGGCAGAGTCATAGACCATACAAATTCAAGAATGTGAGCAGGAAGGTACTGTGCAATGAGGTGAAACAGGAAGAGAGAGCGTGGGAAAGGCAGGTCAAGCCACACGGAAGCAATAGGGAATAAGAGCACAGTTTTGGAAGCACGTAGTGAAGTTTGTGGATGTTGCCAGAAAGAAGGACTGCAGTGCTAAGGATGAATTGGATCTGTGGGATAGAATGCAGGATGAACAGCGTGCAGAATAAACTTAACAGGTGCACAGAACTGAAGTGAGACAGGCCGACTTTTGGCATGATCTGAGTATGAAAAGTTACGTAAATAGATAGGATAGAGAATAGGGTAAAGAGGAGAAGAGGGTTAGATTAGCAGGCAGAAAAGAGAGGAAAGATTGAGACTCCAGGAGCTCCTGAGAGACTGAGGTTCTGTAATATATAGATTAAGTACTCTGCTGTAATATATCGATGAAATCTGATTTGCATCCTTAATATATGTGTGCACCCTGAATGTATATCTGCATCTGTTAGTTGCTTTAGCATCTGTGTGATGAATTTGTTACAGTATACTGCACAGATTTCAAGGAAGTTTGGGACAACATAGCAGATTGTATCACTCTTCCACCCGCCGACCACCTTGTTGAATTTTTTCTAGGAGAGTGATTCATAAGTGTCCTGGGTCAACAGGACACAGATTGGGGCAAAATTGTAAGTGGGTAGACTTTGATGATAAAAAAAATTTAGTCAGTGTGGACCTCCTCAAATGAAAAATATGTTTGAGATAAAAAGTTGCAGGTAAAGTTGCCTCTCTAACAAAGAAATTATAGAGATAAATATTTACAGAAGCCCGTGATAAACAAGAAATTCGCTTTACTTGCACGTAGGTTATTCTGGTGCATAAAAGAAAGGAATTTTCTAATGTTTCATAATATTTAACTTGTAAACAATAGCTTAGAAAGTTCAGTTTATGGATTACAGTCACTCGGGCAATAAAACTGCAGACAAGATAAGAAACACAATCAGATTCAAATCTTATGAAGATTATTTATGGGTCATCTCATCCATAAAACCAAAGTATTTTGCTTTTGTTTCATAAGATTTTAGTTATAAATATTGCTTTGAAGTTCAATGATGGTTTACAGTCACTTGAACAATCGGAGCATTGGTTGACTGTTGCGTCTCCCCTGCATTGGAGGAGGCCATGTATTCGGTTAGGAATTTGGCCATACGCAGAAGTATTAAACCCTGCTTGGGACGTGTGTTCGGCAAGATTAGACAAAACTCTCTTCAAATTGCTTTCCAACTCACTGCTTTGAGTATACTTAGCGAAGCTGCACATGTATTTATCGTCTGCGTTGCAAATCGCTGCCTGAAAAGTGATGATCATTAACATAAGAACAATAATTTGCCAGATCAAAGGCCATGAATCCTTTCTAGTAGCAAAGTTGATCTTGGTCAGTAATGTCTTCATGGTCGTTCGATAATGTCTTCATGGTCGTTCGACAATATTGCAGAGGCTTGTGTATTACAATATATCCTGCAAAACCTTTCCTTCACTTACGGTTGTTATATGCAACGGAAATGCCAATTTATGGTTCCGAAATTCTATTCAATTCAAATTCATTATATTGACCCAAAATTACAGATTCGCCAAGTTAAATTCACCAAATTCCATGGAAAATCTTTTCAAAGTAGTGTAAGATTGTCCGGGTATGAATACAATTGATTTGTCCATTGACTTAGGCATGCAGCCCACTTGCCTTAACTTATGACTTTGAAGAAGCAAAGTCCAGTACCAATACTCAAACCTAATGAGAGCTCCATACTGCAATCCATACCCCCTTCTTTCGTTTCCGTTAAGGTTTTGACAAAGTTGAAATGATTGAAGAATGTAGAAAATAGAACTTGATTTTCTTGATTTTGCAAGAATAGATCGATAGCTTTCAGAAAAAGATTCATGTGGGACCCTTGGCTGGATGGATTTGCCAGACTCCAGAGGACGAGATAGTTAACGGAGTGGGTAGACGGAGTAGTCTAACGCCGGACGAAATCGTCGACCCGTTAGACTACTCCTTTATAAAATTGATAGCTGTGGGATTTGAACCCACCGCCCTTTCGGACCATAGCCTAAATCTGGTGCCTTATCAGCGCTAGTACATTGATTGTGGGCGTTGACAATTGTGTGTGGCCTCCACACTATTTTGGTGCTCAGTTGTTGGGCTTTGGCTTGATGTGCGTTGGGTGTTGAGCGACCTTGGGCCAATATAATTTTTTTATTATAAAATATGCAAGTCACATTTCTAAATTTTTATAAAAATGTGCTAAGCCATATTTATAAATTTTTATAAAATTGTGCAAAGCTATATTTATAAAAATTAATTTCTAACTTTATGAATAAACCTCTAAATCCAATAATAAAAAAGCCCCCCCTTTTATTAAAAAGGCCTCTAACTCATTTTTCCTTGTCAAAACTTGAAAAATTTTGTGCATGAGTCAATGAGAAAAACATGAAGATGCTAAATCATCAATGAAACTTCAAAATTTAAAAGGCAATAACACCAATCACTGCCAAAATAATTAGTGGTAATAACTGGTTTCAATTGGGGATGTTAGCCTCCCTGCGAGGCAGCAAAGAACAGTGAATAATCAAATAATACAATTATAAGATTAAAAAACCCATCAAAACATGCGACAATAAGCATAACTCTTAAAAATAATGTGACCCTTTTCTAAAAACATGACTCTTCATTTAAAATCACTTTTTAATTATATATTTTTTATTTAACTTAGTACTCCAACTAAAATATAACTAAAAGTTTAAATATCTCTTTGTTTCTTTTCAACAAGTATTTTTCTTTTTAACTTTCAATTAACATCTCTATTATTCCCTGACTCTCACGTGCTTTAACATATATTTTAATTATATGTTTAACATATAGAAAAATTGGCAAATATTCAATCTCGAAGAGTATGGCGTCCTTGATGTCACAACTATTTAACATATATTTTAATTATATGTTTAACATATAGAAAAATTGGCAAATATTCAATCTCAAAGAGTGTAGCGCCTTTGATGTCACAACTATTTGGCAGATTAGTGAGTTGGATGAGCCAGTGATAGGATGTGGTCACTTTGCCCACTATATAGAAATAGTATATGGTAGCTAACCATGCTTGTAAGAAGGTCGTTTACTTTATTAAAAAATGTGTTTAGATGTGTGGATAAGTTATTAGTGTGATAATAACAATACTATATGTATGGAAAATAACCCAACATTTCATGTGAGGACAAGGCATATTGATATCCAATACCATTTTGTCAAAGACATGGTAGGGAATGGAAAGGTGATGCTAGATAAAGTTGACATTTTATAGAATGTTGCAAACTCATTATCAAGGTAGGTGAGAAAAAATAAGTTTAGGTGGTGTTGTGACTCTATTACCCTCACACCCCTAGTAGCCACTGCATTTTTACTGTATCCAGGCTCTGTGAGCTACATGCTCTTCTTCACCATTAGTGTTGTTTTCTCTCTCCTTGTTTCATCTATGTGAAACCTCCAAAACCCATTTCATGTACCATTCCCTTTTCTTTTTGCATTTCTCATTTCTCATTTTTGGTAACATAGCATTACATCTGTAGGTGTTGTAGGAAAACCAAGGTGGATGTGCAATCTATCAAAATCGAAACTAATAGTTTCCATATGCAAGTGTTTAGAATCCTGCTATTTCAAATGTGTTGGTTATGGATGAGAAAACATAATAATATTGAGATGTATGTCAATAGGCATGATAGGAAAAACACATGACAAATTATACATAAAAAAAAAGGTGAAACAATATTTTAGGAACAATGATGAAATCTAATGTGTTAATATTGCTTATCTTCCCGATTCTTAAAGGGTTCTAGCTCAATGGAAGAGCGCCTGTCTTATAAGCAGGAGGTCGGTGGTTCGATTCCTCCATGCCCTAATGATATTGCAATGTATTTCTAAAGGTAAAAAATGTAGTAGTGTAAGATTGATGCAATATTAAATGCAACACTAAATGCAAAAGAGGATGTAAAAGTAGACGTCACACAAAACACAAAAGTAGATGCAAAAGTGGACCTTATGTCAGACGCAAATGTGGACACAAAAATGGATGCTACACTAATCTCAAAATTGGATGCAAAAAAAGACAACACTAGACACAATTAATGACTCAAAACTAGATGCAATACTAGGCCCAAAACTAGATGCATCAGTAGATGCAAAAATGGACTCCTACCTAGACGTAAAATTGGACATTCAATTGGGCACAAAATATGGTGTATCGATGGACATAAAATTAGGCATAACACCAGGTGCAAAACTGGAGGAAACACTTGGCGTAAACAAAAACTTAAAACGAGACATAATATTGGATGCAAGATGAGACGAAACATTGGATGTAAAACTAGATGTAATTTTGAATGCAAGATGGGATGCAACATTGGACACAAAAATGGATGCAATATTAGATACAAACATGGTTGCAAAACCAGTCACAACACTAGGTGCAACACTGGGTGCAACATTGGACTCAAACATAGATGCAAAAAAAGACATCAACCAGGATGCAACACTAGGTGCAACACTGGGTGCAACATTGGACTCAAACATAGATGCAAAAAAAGACATCAACCAGGATGCAACACTAGGTGCAAACCTAGATGCAAAATATGATTTAAAACGAGATAAAACATCAGTCACAAATATGGATACAAAAAAATATGTAAAACAAGATGCAAATTAGATACAAAAGGAGATGCAACATTATAAGTAAAATTGGATGCAAAACTAGATGCAAAACAAGACGCAATATTGGGCCCAAAATTGGATGCAAAACTAGATGTAACGCTAGATGCAAAATTGGACACATAATTTGATGCAAAACATGGTGCAATACTCGATGGAAAACTAGGAGCAAAATAAGACGCAACATTGGATGCAAAACTAAGCGTCAAACTAGGTGCAAACAACGATGTAACAAAGGACGCAAAAAAAATGCAAAATTGGGCACAAATAAGGGCGTAACAAAAGATGCAAAAAATTGGGCGCAAAAATGGACACAAAAATGGACGTTAAAAAAGAAGGGAAAAAAGATGCAATAGACGGTGTTTTATGAAATTGTACAATAGCGCCAGGTTTAGCGCCGGATTGTTCACCAAAATTGGGAAAAAATTACACTAAAATCAGGCGCTAAATCCAGTTTTTGTTGTAGTGGAATCAGTTAACTACTGCACCTATATTAAAAATAACAAATCTAAACATAGATTTCGTTGTGTGCACAGATGCATGCAATGAAGGTTTGGGTGGAGTACTAACATAAGAAGGCCACATAATACCTTATGAACCAAGGAAGTTAAAAAAATATGAAAATAATTATGCCACTTATGATTTAGAACTAGCTGCCATAATTCATGCTCTAAAAATGTGGCGCCATTATCTAATTGGTAAAAGGTTTCTATCAATGTGTGATAACATAAGTTTGAAATATTTTTTTGATCAACAAAATCCGAACGCAAGGCAAGCTAGATGGTTAGCTTTCCTTCGTGAATACGGTTTTGAGATCAAACACATCAAAGGAAAGGAAAACAAAGTGGTTGATGCCTTATGTAGAAATACAACATGAATTTTATAGCTTCCATTAGCAGTTACAAGATAGAATTAGATGATAAATTGGAAGAAGGGATAAAACTGGACAATGTGTTAATGTATTTGTAACTTCGAAATGTATTCACTTGTATATTTTATATATTGTATTTCATTGGTCCCTGATGTTCCTATCGAGAGAATCATTAATGTAATAAATTCATGTAAAGTCATAGAGGTTAACCCTCCTAGTTGATCGGGGGGGAAAGTCCCCACAGTTGTGGGGCATTGGGGTTATTAGACTCTCTTAGAGAAGTCAGCCCTGGTAAGTGATTCTCAAGTCAGAAACTAGTATAAATAGAGAGTGAGACTCTCTATTTCAAGCACACACTCACCTAGTTATAGCGCATAGGTGAGAGAGAAGAAGCTCGCTCAAGTGAGAGAGAGAAAAACTTTTGGAGATCTTCTTTTTGTCTTTGGGTTTTACTGCTACCATTGGTGCTCATTCTATCTCTAAGGAAGTTGCGGTGTTTTCTTCTTTATGGTTTCCCTGAGGAAAATATGCATGTCTATTGTCTCTTGTGATTGATTTTTGTGCATGTTATTCTCTCAGATAAGATTCTAAGATCATATTGTCTAATTCATAAAAATATAACATGGTATCAGAGCTAACCTGAGAAGAAGACACTGTGCAGCTGTAGAAGCTAGAGATTCTTACTTTTTGGGTCTCTCTCCACAATCCATCAGCAAAAGGAGGCTAGGTTGAATTTCCATTGAAGGGCGCATATTTCTGTTGAAGCAGAATTTGATTCTGAGCACTTTCAGTTTTTGAGTTGCTACTACATCAGGAAATTAGGGCTTTTCACTGAAGAGGGATTTTTTATTGACCCCAACATAGGATTGATCTCCTCCTCAAAATTGAAGTTTATAGATCAAGATCAAAGTTTTTGGTTGAGTAGAACACCGAGAAATTCAAACCCTAATTTTCCCCGAAACCAGAAAATCAGCACTACAGAGGATCAACTCCAGATCCAACTTTCAGCTTCTCAAAATGGTAAGATATAAATATTTTGTATTTCCATTTGAGGTTCTCAGTTAAGATGTCTCATCACACCAATCCTGATGAAAATATTGAGGGGGATGATAACTTATGAGCATGGATGTATAGGATCTCAGTAGTTCTTGAAGAAAATTAATTGGACTCCTACATCAATGGAGAGGTTCCAGTTCCAGAAGGAGATGAGATTAATGCCTTACACAAGAAGAAATTGATAAAACTAAGAGGATTATTACTGATTTAATCAAGGATCACCTCATACCATAGGTGTCCTCCCTAAAGACATGTAAAGAGATGTTTGATTCCTTGACCAAACTATTTGAAGGGAAGAACATAAATCGGAAGATGACTTTGAGAAATCAATTGAAGAATGTGAAGATGAAAAATGAAGAGACCATACAGTCATACTTTCCAAGGGTCTCCCAGATCAAAGAAAAACTTGAAGCAGTAGATGAAGAAGTGGAGAATGAAGATATTGTGATGACCACCTTGAATGGTCTCCATAGGTCATGGGACTCCTTCATTTAAGGGATTTGTGCTAGAAGAAAGCTAGTCACCTTCAATAGACTGTGGGAGGAATGCTCACAAGAAGAATCTCGAATAGTAGCCCGAGAAGAAAATATGGAAAGTGAATATCAAGCTCTCATAGTACACTCCAAGAAAATTATAAGGGACTATCATCATCCCAAAGGTAAGGATTCTCACCAGAAAGATAACACTAGAATATCTAATAGACATTTATCTAAACTCATATGTTTTACTTGTGATGAGAGAGGACACTATGCCATAGATTATCCTAGAAATAAGAGTAACTCTCACAAGAAGAAGGGAAACAAGAGAAGACATCATGCTCACACTGCAGAGGATGATGAACCTTCCATAAAGACAATCAAACAAGAAAGGGATGATTCTTCAAGTGATGAAGAATATGTTCTAATTTCTTCCCTCTCGAGAACTGTCACACATGGAAGCAACGATTGGCTTATAGATAGTGGGGCTTCCAATCATATGATAGGATTCAAAGAATCCTTTGTGAAACTGTCCGAACATAAGTCACCTCACAAGGTGAAACTTGGGGATGACTACCAGTATCTAATAAAAGGTAGTGGTGAATCCTCCTATAAGCTATACTGTGGAAAGTCTATGAAGATGAAGGATGTCTTGTTTGTACCAGGACTAAAGAAGAATATCCTCTCCATATCTGCATTGGTTGCAAAAGGCATAAGGGTTGCATTTGTAGATGGCCAAGTCCTTATGTGGCCAAAGGGAAAGACTATAGATGATGCACTAGTGATTGGAGAGAAAGAGGGAGGCTTATACAAGCTAAAGGGACAACCAGAAAAATCCTTGGTCCATGACTCAGTAGAGCCAAATGAACTTTGGCATAGAAGGATTGCACATGTGCACTATAGGGCACTACCACTTGCAAGAAAAACTGTTGAAGGCCTTCCAGAAATACAAACAAAGAATGAAGGTGTTTGCAAAGGATGTGTGAAAGGAAAGAACACAAAGAAGACATTTCCAACTAGTGAGTGCAAGGCAAAAGGAATCTTGGAAATCATCCAGTTCATTCAGTGGTTATGTATACTATATTTATTTCATTGATGTTTTTTATAGGAACACATGGATATACTTCGTGAAGAACAAAGATGAAGTATTTAACAAGTTCAAATAATTCAAAGCCTTGATCTAGAACCACACAGAAAATAAAATCAAGACCTTTCGATCAGATAATAGTGAAGAATTCACACAAAATGAATTCAAAGAATTATGCAGACATTCAAGGATTAAGAGGGATTTGACCACTCCATATAATCCACAACATAATGGGGTTGCATAAATCAAGAATAGAACGATCATGGAAGTTGCAAGGGAAATGCTTCATGATCAATATCTTCCCATGCATCTATGGGAAGAAGCTGCTAGGACAGCTGTGTATGTACAGAACCGTACTCTACACAGAACACTCGAGAACAAGACAACTGAAGAATTATTTTCCGAAAATAAATAAGAATTCAGCCATCTCTGAATATTTGGTTGTCCAGTGTACATACACATTCCAAAAGAAAAGAGGACAAAGATAGATCCTTAAGGAAAGAAGGGTATATTTGTAGGATATAGTGAAGGCTCAAAGGCTTATAGAATATACTTCTCAGGATTCAAGAAGATTGACATTAGTAGAGACATAAAATTTGATGAGGACTCAGCTTATAACAAATCTAGAAAGAAACCTATTGATGACCCTGAAGAAGCAGAAGCACCTAGAATTCAAGATACAACTATGAAAGATTCAAATCAAGATGAAGATTAAGAAATAGAAGAACCCAGGAACCTGTAGATCCACCCCAAGAGAAGAATCCTCACAAGAGGAAACCTACATGGGTACAAGAGGCTATCCAAGGTGTAGAAATATATGGGGCTCTAGAAGAAATGCACAAACAGAGGAAAAGAATTAGGTCCTACTCCACTTATGTAGCCCTATTATGTGACATCATTGATAAAGAACATTCCAACTATGAAGAAGCGACAGAGAAGAAAGAATGGAAGGATGCTATGATCGAGGAGTATCAGTTGATCATGAAGAATGATATCTGGGATGTTCTCCCAAGACCAGAGGGGAAGTCTGTTGTGACTTCCAAGTGGATCTACAAGATCAAGCATGTGGTAGATGAAACCATAAAGAAAAATAAAGCAAGATTTGTGGCTCGTGGCTTCTCCCAGAAAGAAGGAATAGATTATGAAGAAACTTTTGCACTTTTAGCCAGATACACTTCCATCAGATCAGTACTTGCTCTGGCTGCAATAATGAAATGGAAGATACACCAAATGGATGTCAAGACTGCTTTCTTGAATGGTGTAGTGGAAGAGGAGGTGTATGTGGAGTGGCCACTTGATTTTGAGATGCATGACAGGGAAAATCATGTGTGTAAATTGAAGAAAGACTTATACGGTTTTAAATAGGCATCCAAGACATGGTACAGCAGGATTGACAGCTTCCTGACTAGTTTCGGCTTTATCAAGAGTAAAGCGGATTCCAACCTTTACTACAAGGTTGAAGAAGGGAACCCAGTGATACTCCTACTGTATGTAGATGTTCTGTTTGTAATAGGTGAAGATGGGTTGACTACTGACACAAAGGGGAAGCTTGCTACTGAGTTTGAGATGAAGGACTTCGGTATGATGCACTACTTTCTAGGCATGGAGGTGTGGCAGAATACAGATGGAATCTCCCTAGGACAAGGGAAGTATGTAGTAGAGATCCTGAAGAGGTTCAGGATGATGGACTGCGAGGCCATGACCACACCTATGGCATTGAACCTGAAGCTATTGAGTGATTCTTCATTAGAGTCGGTTGATGCTATGATGTATCGTCAAATGATTGGGTCCTTGATGTACTTGATGAATATGAGACCAGATATTTTCTTTTCTATGAACACATTGAGCCAGTTCCTAAGAAATCTGAGACATGTTCACCTAATTGTTGCAAAGCATATTCTGAGGTACCTAAAGGGTACAGTTGATTATGGGTTCAAGTATGAGGTGAATCAGAAGATTAACCTGGAGGCTTATGTGGATTCGGATTGAGAAGGAAGTGTCATTGATAGGAAGAGAACTTCGGGTTGCTGCTTTAGTATGGGATTAGGTGTGATCTCTTGGTTTAGTAGGAAACAGTCCGGTGTGGCACTGAGTACAGTCGAAGCAAAGTATGTCACAGCTTGTTCGGCTAGTTGTGAGGGCGTGTGGCTGAGGAAGCTACTATCTGATTTTTTTGATCTCCAGATGGATGCTACTTGTATATATTGCGACAACCAGATTTGTGTGAAGTTGTCAGAGAACCTAGTGTTCCATGACAAGTTGAAGCATATCGAGATCAAATATCACTATATCAGGGATATGGTGCATAGAGGAGCAGTGAAGCTCCAATATGTTGCAATGGACAAGCAGATAGCTAATGTGTTGACCAAGCCATTATCTAGAGTGAAGTTTGTGTACTTCATGTAGAAGCTTGGTGTTCTCCAGATTGAGGTTCCTTCCAAGGGGAAGTGATGAGTCCGTGAGCCCTTCTGACATGGTGGTAGGTGGGGCCTCCCATGGTCAAATGTAAGTGCGGAGCCCTTCTGACATGGTGGTAGGCAGGGCCTCCCATGGTCAAATGTAAGTGCAGAGCCCTTCTGACATGGTGGTAGGCGAGGCCTCCCATGGTCAGATGTAAGTGCAGATCCCTTCTGACATGGTGGTAGGATTGGCTCCTTCCATGGTTAGATGTAAGTGCATATCCCTTCTAACATGGTGGTAGGATTGGTTCCTCCCATGGTTGGATGTAAGTGCGGTGCCCTTCTGACATGGTGGTAGGATTGGTTTCTCCCATGGTCAGATATAAGTGCGGAGCCCTTCTGACATGGTGGTAGGATTGGTTCCTCCCATGGTCAGATATAAGTATGGAGCACTTCGACATGGTGGTAGGATTGGTTCCTCCCATGGTCAGACGTAAGTGCAGAGCCTTTCCCGAGATGATAGATGGTTTGTCCTATCATGCTGGTGGATGTAAGTGCAAAGCCTTTCCCCAAAAGATAGATGATGTGTCCTATCATGCTGGTGGATGTAAGTGTTGGGCCTTTCCTTGGATGGTAGATGGTGTTTCCTACCATTCCATGGTATGTAAGTGTCGGGCCTTTCATTGGATGGTAGATGGTGTTTCCTACCATGCCAGTGGATGTAAGTGTTGGGCATTTCTTTGGATGATAGATGGTGTGTCCTATCATGCCATTAGATGCAAGTGTTGGGCATTTCATTGGATGATAGATGGTGTGTCCTATCATGCCAGTAGATGTAAGTGTTGGGCCTTTCCTTGGATGATAGATGGTTTGTCCTATCATTCCAGTGGATGTAAGTGGTGGGCCTTTCCTTGGATGGTAGATGGTGTGTCCTACCATGCTGATGGATGTGAGTGTTGGGCGTGTCTTTCTGACATGTATGTTGGGTGTGTTCCTCCCATGGTCAAATGTAAGTGTTGGGTGGGCCTTTCTGACATGGATGTTGCATGTGTTGCTCCCATGGTGAGATATAAGTGCTGAAGAATATGAATACCTACATGGAGGCTATGCCTACAACTAGCATGAGAGAGGGCTGGCTTTGTAGAACTTCTTGTGATGAGTGGAACTGAGAGATAGCACCATTTGATCAAGATAGAGAAAGCAATGATGATGATGATGACCTAGCTTTGATCATGATCCAGCTTTGATGATGATCCAGTGATGATGATCCAATGATGGTGATCCAGTGATGATCCAACTTTGATGATAATCCAGACTTGATCCTATGACGAAGACTTGTGTTGATGAATTTTTTCAAGAGAATACCTTCCTAGTTAAGAGGGAGTGTTGATGCATTTGTAACTTTAGAATGTATTCACTTGTATATTTTATATATTGTATTTCATTGGTCCCCGATGTTCCTATAGGGAGAGTCATTAATGTAATCAAGTCATGTAAATTCATAGAGGTTAACCATCCTAGTTGATTGGGCGGCAAAGTCCCCACAATTGTGGGGCACTAGGGTTATTAGACTCTCTTAGAGAAGTCGGCCCTGGTAAGTGATTGTCAAGTCAGAAACTAGTATAAATAGAGAGTGAGACTCTCTATTGCAAACACACACTCACCCAGCTATAGCTCATAGGTGAGAGAGAAGAAGCTCGCTCAAGTGAGAGAGAGGACAACTATTGGAGATCATCTTTTTGTCTTTGGGTTTTAATGCTTCCATTGGTGCTCATTCTATCTTTGAGAAAGTTGTGGGGTTTTCTTCTTTATGGTTTCCCCGAGGAAAATCTTTGTGTCTATAGTCTCTTGTGATTAAGATCATACTGTCTAATTGATAAAAATCTAACACAAGGAATACCAAAATCCAAGAGAAAAAGTAACTGATAATGAATCTGAAAACGTAAAAACAAATTTCAGTTTAAACGAAAAAAGGCTTAATACTGTATAAAAACATACTTTACATACCCAACATACCATAAATTAAATTGTTGATTTTAAATGAAGTACATAAAATTCCTTATTCCAGACATCTGGGATATCAAAATATGATAACAATGATAAGAAAACAGTATTTATAGCCTAATATGAAGAATGAAGTTGCTAAATATATAGCTAGGTGTAGAGAATGTCAGCAAGTTAAAACTGAGAATCAACACCCAGTAGGCCTTTTGCAATCACTACCAATTCCAAATTGGAAATGGGAAATTATCAGTCTTGATTTTAAAATGGATTGCCTAAAAATTAGAAACAAAATGATTCTATAATGGTAGTGGTAGACAAACTAAGCAAGGAAGCACATTTTATACCTGTTAAAACTACTCATAAGGCTGCTAACATTGCTGACCTCTTTATGAAGGAAAATTTTCGGTTGCACAGAATTCCAAAGGTAATCATTTCTGATAGAGATCCTAAGTTTACTAGTAATTTTTGGAAGTCATTATTCAAAGGGCCAGATACTAAATTAAATTTCAGTACTTCTTATCATCCGCAAACTGATGGACAAACAGAAGGAGTAAATCAAGTTATAGAGGATATGTTATGGATGTATGTTAGAGATTATCCAAAAAAATGAGAAGATTATTTGCACTTAGTCAAATTTGCGTATCATAATCATTATCGGGCTTGAGATAAAGTTAGTCATTTTGAAATATTGTATGGTAGGAAATGTAATACTCTCATTTCATGGAGTAATCTGGTTGACAGGTTGATGTTAGGACCTGACTTGTTAAAATAAATGGAACTAATAGTGAAACATGTACAAAGCAATCTGAAAACTGTACAGGACAAACTGAAGAGTCATGCATACCTTAAAAGAACTCAGAAATAATTCCAAGTAGGTGAGCATGTATTTGTCAAGGTAAAACCAAAAAGAGATCCTTCAAGTTTTGGAGTTGTACTAAATTAGCACCCGGGTATTGTGGACGACTTGAAATATTGGCATGAGTTGGACCAGTGGTTTATTAGTTAGCTTTGCCACCTAATCTTAGAATACATAACGTATTTCATCTTTCCATATTGAAAACGTATGTGCATGGTGCTACTCATGTGATCAACTGGATTGTTATTCAGGTAGAACCCAAAGGAGATTTTTAGGTGGAACATGACTATATTCTTGACATGAGGGAAATTTTTCTCTGGAATCACACCATTGGACAGGTAAAAGTGCAATGGAATCACCTCAGTTCCAAATGAAGCAACCTGGGAATTGGAGATTCATATGCGGGAGGCATATCCAAATTTGTTCCAGGTTGACTCGGAAGAAACTTCAGCAACATCGAGGACGATGTTGAATTTAAGGGGGGGTGTTTGTAACCCACTTAGAACTGAAAAATAAATATTTTTATTTATTTAAGAAATATTATGCTAAAAGTTATTGCAAAATTTTTATGACCAAGTTGGTCAAGGATGTCTATAATTGAATATGTATTTATTTAAATAATTAAAAATGAGAGACACCTATCCAAAGAAGACTGTTGAAAGAGTGTTCACTGACCCACTAGGAGGAATGAGTAGCTATCGAAGGATAAATTACAAGTAGCAGCACTAGCATTCCACTTTCTAACTGTTGCAAGAAGCAAAATCCCTAAAATTGTGGTTATGTTCCCTGAGAGGAGGAACTAAGCAGGTGGCTCATTTGATTGCAAAACTTACCCAAACACCTAGGAAATATTATAAATACCATTGAATTGAGCAGGAGATTCATTACATTCTATTCCAAGTGATAGATCCTTGTGATTGTTGCAAACTGAAAAGTCAAGCACACTAGGAAATTCCATGAGGGGATAGCTAAAGTGAAATTGCTGAGAGTTAAGTCTACTAGTGGGTTACTAAGTTGCAGATATTTTCTGCATGGGATGTTACACAACATTCTTTGTCCTAGTGGTTCAGTGAACATGCTCAGGGGATCCGAAAGCAAGTGATCTTGGCTGGTTTCAAGAGACAGTTGGGAGGAACAGTCTTCTTTGGCTAGTTTTTCCCCTTTTGCAAGTATCTAGGTTTTGTGCATTTATTTCATATCTGAATATGAAGGTTATGAATTTCGAAGGATATTTTCTTCCTACACCTAAAAAAAATTATTGAATTAGATAGACCAAAAAGATTTTACTTATGTATAATATTTATTAAAGAAAGCTATAGTTTTTACATGTTTTATGGAAGAACTATAGATTCAAGTACTTAGTCTATAAAGGAGAATCTATAGATCAGTACCTATAATGTTTTAAACGGTTTTTCTGAGTTATACTAACTTCTTTAAGTTCTTGTTTTATTATATTTAAGGGTATCCTTGTTATAAACAGTGAACCAGATTCTATTTAACTCCCACCTTAGGAACACAATTATATATGTAGTTTTGTAAATATTATTTATTACGGCTTAAAATCTACTTCAGTTTTAAGAATAAGCCGGTTTATTTTTCTTAAGGAACAAAAACTAAATGAACTAGGGTTTTGGAATAATTAAATTTGCAAAAACACTAGAACTTTATAGAGTCCACATGGAATAACCTTATAAAAAGTATTTCTTATTCAAAATATTTATTCGAAACCTGCCCAGTCTATCTAGACATAACAAGGAATTAAATTATTTACCCTAATTAAGATTCTATTTAATTATTAACTAAATAGTTATAGTTGTGAGAACAGTAATGAATATGAACAAAATTATACTACCTTTATGAATCCTCACTATAATATAAAAATAAGAGCATTCAATTATTAAATAAACAATTTTAAAAATCGAACAAGTCGAGGGTTAAAACCCCGTAATCCCTGCCAGTCGAAAGGAATTTTGTTTACAACTAGGGTTTTAAATTTTCTAATCTGAAGCTATAAACAAAACAAATAAACTTTATATATATATATATAT
>LPNX010413021.1:59381-70265 GCA_001517045.1 Pseudotsuga menziesii
AGACAGAGGCCTCATGACCCTAAAGTACTCATTTAAAGATACAGTAATTATCCCAAAAAGAAAACCTTAAAAACTAAGTCAAGAATGTTTTTTGACAAGACACAACCCCTTGTTGCAGGTCGTAAGCCATTATAGCTATATTACTATAAAATCCATTTAAAAAAAACGATAGTAAAACTGTTCAGAAGGAAACGAAACCTTTCCTGTAACATTATCGATTTCTCTGTCAACGCCTCAAGGCTTACAACTTTTTATCTCGTTATTCATCTAACAAAGAAAAACCCTTTTTCCCTTTTAAAAGAAAATAAGCAAAGTAATGGCCATATGGCCCTAAAAATTTCTAAAAAGAAAGAGAAAACACAGAGTTCACAATATTCAAATCACAATGAATAACATTAAAGAACAACATTACATCCCGAATAATAATATTACATTGAAAACAAAATGAAGGAAGTTCGTCTGTCCTCAAACCCTGACAATCCTTTTTTTTATTTGGTATCACTGAAAACCTAAACTTTCCTTTTACAAGCTTTGTAAGAGCTCAAATCCAAAAATACAACTAATAATACATTACATACCCCCTTAGATTCCACGGTCAAAGGGTGACAATTTTTGTAAAAACTAAATAAGGCCATAGGGCCAAACAACTAGAGGATTACCAAGATTTTTCATCAAAAGGAAATGCTTAAAATGACTCCATTCATGAGAGTGTTGGCCCAGCCTTAGAGCCATAGAGCCACAATCAACAGAGCTACACAAAGAAAGGAATGTGGGTGACAGGTCTTACCAGACTGTACACCCCCACGAAGACTGAATTCCATATCGCGACGACCCCAGCAAGAACACCTACAAGCCAGATAGTGAATTCATACATCATTTTTACTTTTATAAATAAAAGAAAGAGAATTGTTAACGCAACCAAAATAAAACTTAATTTACCTTCTAAATTTTCACAGAGTCAGCTTTAGCAGCAAAGACCACGACTCAAATTACGGAAACACCATGTTGTTGAACCAGAACTAGATCATTTAACATTGTTGGATGGTGTCGAGGGCCGAGAGCCTCGGCTCCTCCACCATTGTTCACACACAGGAAAAGACAAGCACACAGTGTAGAGCCTGAACAACGCAACGAAAGGACAATGGATTACAATGAATTAAACCCTTAGGGTTTATGAGGTGACTCAAATGTTGTCAAGATGGAGACCGTAAGGTATTCACATGGCCTCTTAAATTCCACCTAGTGATTAATAATTCAAAACAAAATATCTATAGTTTCAAACCCCGTCAAAATTTCCCATGGATACCATAATGTTTATTTCTTATGCTTGATTTATTTATATGGTCAAGCACTTGGTGCTATTGCTTAGGATAGTGGTCTTCCCTTAGACTTAGTTAACCCTTTCTTTACATGCATTTAGGTTGAAGGTGTGCTATCAAACAAGGAAAATGTTGAATGGTTGTCACCTGCAAAATATTGCACAGTAGATTTGTGTTAGCCAAAGAGATAAGTAAGACCATAAAAACCCATCCTCCTAGCTCCGTAGTAGAGTTAACATTTACTCTAGAACATAACGAGTAAATACACTAACTATAATTAAAGTGAAATAAGCATCGTTCCTTCATGACTTGACAACAAGTAAAGTAGTGTCATCATAATGGTAAGTCACACTTTAATGTTTGTCGTAATTGTGTCATTTATGTTAAGCACAAATTTAAACATTGTATGGATTCTTTTATCCTTTATAAATGCAGTTAGGCCTTTACTTAAATTTTTTTATTTACAAAATTTGGAAATGTTACCGATAGTAAAAAACACAAATTTGATGTTGTATATATGAGAAATTTTTAATCAAACTTGAAAATGGTTTGTGGATAATAAAGTTGATTTTTATGTATATATAGTTAGTTAGTGTCTTCTGGAATTTATTTGTTGGATATCTTCATACCTTAGTCAAAAGAGACCTACCGTTTGAAAATGGTTTGTGGATAATAAAGTTGATTTTTATGTATATATACTTATTTAGTGTCTTGTGGAATTTATTTGTTGGATATCTTCATACCTTGGTCAAAAGAGAGACCTACCTTTGAAGGCTTTGAGATGCATTTACCATTTTTATTTTTGTTACTTTCATGATATATTTGGAAGGGATGGTATATATATATATATATATATATATATTCAATATGTAGGTAATCATAAATAAAAAATTTGTATTTGGTCATTTAAATTTTATGGATAATAGACTTGATGAGGTTATGTATAATTGAGTATTAAGATTAGTTTAAAATCATTTTGAATATTTTGATTTTATATATAATATTTAGTTATTACATTTCTTTAATAAAATAAATAAATATATATTTGTTAATTGAATTTTAAAAAATTTAAAAATCAAATTTTATGGATAATATACATTATGAGGTTATGTATAATTGAGGTATGGCTTAAAATAAATATACATTATGAAGTTATGTATATTTAGTTTTTACATTTATTTAATAAAATAAATAAATATGTTTTTGTTAATTAAATTAAAAGATTAAAAAAAATCGCATCCCATAAAGTACTATGTTGTTATATCAAAATTTTAAAAAATGTGACATATAACTATAAAGCATGTTGTAAAATTATATTTCAATGGAATATAAAAATTTTAAATAAAATATATTAATAATTAAATTTAATATTTTTATAATTTAAAATTTATAAAATATAAAAATGTTTAATTTTAAAATAATTTAATAATTTTTATTAAAAAAATCAACTTTTATCCACACCAACTTTCTTTTCCCAAGAAAGTAGGCAATGTATATTTTAGGAAAACCTATAAATGTCAAAACCAATATCTTATGTACCAAATAAATTGTAAATAGTCTATTTAATCAGGAACCATGAAAACATATGCTTAAAATTAGTTGTATTTATAGGTTGAGTTAATCATGTTTTTAAAAGCAAAGTTTACTATTTATGAATGATGATATATGAGATTGGACTTCAAATTTTGAGAACAGTTAAAATAACAAAAATTAGAGCAAATTGAAGATTTATAACCAACATTTTTGAATAAACAACTATTTGAGACCAATAATAAAGTGCTACAGCTCTTTTATCTTGTTGCTTTGATAAGAATGTCTGACAATAAGCAACAGGATGGTAAATACCATTTAATATTCCTTTCACGATAATGCCATTACCAAAATGGATTTAACCAGAACCAATATTCTATTTCGAGAGAGGAACATGTTATAGTAGAACTCTATTCTTTGTTGAATCCTACCAACTAATTACATCCAATCCACCTTCCTATAGTTATTTGGTTTGATAGAGAATCCCAAATATATTATGCCCTCTTCTAAATTTCTTGTTTGATAGAGAATCCCAAATATATTATGCCCTCTTCTAAATTTCTTTGAACACGTGGAATCATAGTGTCTAGCAACATAGATAACTGAGCATCCAGCACACATGCATACGCTACAGATTTTTTCCTATTAATTTTCATTCACGTTCCTTGATTATATAAATGGATAATGTCCATAAATCTTCTAATTCCACTTCAAATCCAAAACATGAATGTAAAATGTCATCCAGAAATAATAGATGTGTGAGAGAGAGCCTCCTACCTACTACTACACATTTTATCTATCTTCTCACCTTCATCAATTAGGCACATGTTTAATCCTCCTATGACCAATAGAAATAAATAAATATATGGTAATAAACATGATATTGCAACTCCATTTCAATCTATAGAGATGTATGTTTTCATGAATTTGTTATGTTAAGATTATGTATGTTTTCATGAATTTGTTATGTTAAGATTATAATAGTTGAGGTTGAAATAAAGTATTTTGATATATTTATATGTTGTTGTGTTTTATGATTTTAATGAAAATGTTTTCACAGAGTTTGAGTTTTATTTATTCAAAATGTGAGTCAAATTTACACCTATTATATGATAAAGTCCATTATATATAATCTCATGAATAAGATCTTAATAAGAAAAGATATCATAAGGCACGTTACCCATTGTACAATTAGGTTTATGCGTTTGTCATTATGGACAAAGTCAATTTTGCTTTATGGGGATTCAAACTTGTTTTACAAATATAACTATAAAATGTTCATTTAAATATTGTTATAAGATATTTATTTTAAAATAACCAAAATAAAGAATTAATTATGCAAGATTCAAAAAATCATTCCAAAAGTTTAGCAAATACTAAATGAATTTGTATAGAGGGTAGTGAGAGTGTGTATTCAATAATGTGATGGCTATCATTACATAAGACAAAATATGTAGTTATTATGTGCATTCAACAATATAGAGGGGTAAAATTAAAGAAAGCTACAACTTACTTATTATTAGTGTTTTTTTTTAAATGTGGTTCACCCTTTGTTAGAGGGCTACTCCACGGAAAATTCCAATACTTCAAACTGAATCAAGGTATGGTCAGCTCATCATTCACAACATTATTACAAAGGGCTCCACAAGAGCATCATGTCACTTACAAGAGTAGAACCTGGGTGGGGAGGGTAACATTCATTCCTCCCAACCACCCAAGCTACATCCATTTGACTTATTATTAGTGTTTGTAACTATATTTAGGAGTATGAATATTATATAATGGATATCAAGCAATTAGTATTATATTGGGGAGTTCATTAAATCTTACAAGTTTACATTGTGAATTTGTAGTTCTTAAAATTGCAATTTCTCAACAATTCTTTTTTAGTTGAATATGTAATTATAAAAAAAATACATTTTCTTGAAGTTGAAATTGCAACACCCACCTCGCTTATAATAATCATAATACAATATCATCTAAATATAAATTTATAAATATAAAATTTTAAAGTAAATTTCATATATAATAATATTTGTATTTGTATTTATTATATAAATAAATAAAATAAATATTAAAATAACTGCTTAAAATAAATTTAGAAGAGTAACAATGTATTGATATTTTTATGACAATAATAATAGCTAAGGTAAAAAAATTACTATAGCCAAGATAAAAACTAATTCTCATGAGCTCTATAGTGAAAGAAAGTATTGGACAAAAAGAAAGCACTTTCTTTTAGAGTGACCTACATACACCCACACTAGACCTTAGTTTTATAATCTACATACACCCACACTAGACCTTAGTTTTATAATCTGTGTTGCAATACCAACCATCCTAATCTTCTAGTACATCTTATAAGTTTTTTTAATGTTAAAATTAATTAAAAAATTAATAATTAAATTTAAATTATAAAAATGTAAACTTGTGACAAAAACACATTTAAAAGAACCCAAACATGAAAAAATTAATAGAAGTTTAAAATAAATTTTAAAAAATTAATACATTCCATTCTTAAAAAAAATACTTTCAATCTAACATTTTATGTCATGTAACCTAACATATGCATATAAAGTACCATTTAATTAAAAAAAATGAATTTTATCTTTTCTATTTTAAAATAAACATATAATTTTAGATTATCCATTTCCTATTAATGTAATAGGAATTTTGAATGTATACCATGCAAGAGGGGGAAATAATATAATAATTATCTATGTAGCACGAGAACCACTCCCAGCTTTTAGGAAACTCTACTCTAAAGTTCTGACGTTCCAGGGAACTTTGGAACTTGTAGGGAACTTTCCCAATTCAATGGGAACTGTTCTGGATGGTTGGAAACTTATTGGGAACTTTTACCATCTAAACTCGAGAACCTAGGGACTTCTTTCTGCACGTTTCCTTCATTGAGAACTTTCACCCATTCATGATCGCCATGTTGGTTGTTAATAACATTCATATTTCTTTGCGACCATACATATATATGGTTGACTCAAAAAATATTCTCTACAAAACTAAGTTGCAATAAAAGTCTTTTTCGTGCTACCTTGTCGAGTTTGTGCACTGATCTCTATTTAACGCTGGTGTTAGAGTATTCAATCATATGTAGGCTGAATTACACTTATCGCTAATCAATAATAAATGTAAATCTATTTTGACTTTTTTATATATTATTAAATAAAAGAAAATAAATTTATTTATTTCACTATCTACTTTATGAATAAAAAACAAACTTTTAACTAATTGGAAATGGTTTTAAATCTTACTTTAAAACTAAATTCATATATTACATTTAAATAAAAAAATTATTTTTTATTTTATAATAATTTAAATTTGAATAATTATATACCTTTACAAATAACTTGGCATAGAATGTTTTGTAAACATATAATATTCTAATACATTTTAATCAACAGTTGACACAAAACTAAAAACTTACTGTAGACATATAGTCAAAAATATAGGGACTATAACTTCTAAAAGTCTCTATTTAGAAAGAGTCTATTTTATATAATCAATGACATGGATGGTAATTTTGATTTTATTGTCATTTCCATATGTTAAGAGGTTCTAGTTACAACCGTAATACAAGGTATAAGTTAAGTCATCATCTGATTTGTGTTAATGTTTCTTTTTTTCTCTATATTTCTTCTCTTCTCATGTTTTTTAATTATTTTTTTAATATATATTATTGACTTTGGAGCTTCGTATGCGTAAACTGAGCATATATTTCTGGCGAGAAAGATTTCTATCGACCGTGTTCGTTTCCATTGATTTATCAATGCTAATCTCCCAGAGACACAAACCTACCAATCACAACAAATAAGGTAAAAATATTTTGAATGGAAATGAATAAATAAGATATGCTGAACACAAGTGTCGGGAAAATTTTTATCGAATTTCAAGTTCAAATTTTAAAGATGCGTGTAATCGGTGGCATCAAGCATGATAGTTGGAGTCAAGATTCCATGCCATGATGGACACCTGCTGTGTTGTTTCCACCAATGTTTGTAAAGAGCTTAAGAGGATTCGCTCATGCCACTGTTACATAAGGGGACCACAAATCCTGTGGATTGTATGGTTGGAGTCAAGATCTGATCTATAGAGAGTTTAACGATGAAGAAAGTTAAAATCCGTAAAGTGCGCTATCCAAATCATTGTAGAAATCTGCCAAAGAGGAAGAGAAATCATTTGGTTGTTGAACCCAATTTAATTACCGAGTCATTAGTTCAATTGAGAAGCAATCAGTTGACTGTAGCAGCTATCATCATGAACTAGTTCTGGTTGGTTTGATCTAAAGTGTGTATGTTATGTTTATTTTGTTCGTGTGTTTAGTTGTTGATTGCAGTTTTTATTATGTTATTTATTTGATTGATTGATGGGTCGTGTGAAGCCAGGAGCGCGAGTTCTTATGCTGGTGTTTAACAGGCCAAGTTGTTTGATCAAATTTTTAATACATCTTGTATTCAAACTATTCTCCTAGATAGCCTAAAGCTAAGTATCCAACAGATTGGAGGAATGTCCACTGGATGATTTATTACTTGACAGCTCTATTGTGGAAGCTAGGACAAGCCCAGTATGTCAATATTGTTATCATTTCAATTGTTACATTGATGGTCCGAAGTTGTTATATTTTAAATGAATCCAGTGGGAAGCTCGAAAGAATGGTGAAGAAAATAGCAGAAACCCTAAGATTGAATAGTGGGTGTAAGTGCTAATAAAGATCAGCGAGACAAAGAATCAGACAAATGACAAGTATTGTAATTTGTGATTTAGTATTGTAAGTTTTACAATGTAACATTAAAGGGAGATGTTAGAGATAATGGTTATATTAGAGTTGGTTTGAGTTTGTTAGATATAGGAGAGATCTTAGATCTTATTTTAGTGTGATTGAGATATTCTGTCAACATTTATCTTCATGTTTAGAATAAGTTAAATTGAGACCAACTATCTCAACCTCTATCTTCATGTTTAGAATAAGTTAAATGGAGACCAACTATATAAACCTATTGTGTGTGAATGTATTTGTGTGAAATAAAAAATATTATTAGTTTGTATCAGTGTGAATAGCAAAGAAAATAAGCCACCCTAAACTTGTTTACGCTGAATAGAGACATACACTCGACTTAGTCCTGTTGCAGAAAATACAAAAATCTTCAAAAGAAAATGATTGAGAATATACAAAGAAAAAAGGCCACCCCATTAACTGGTATTGACTGCTTTTCACTTAACTTGTTTACGCTGAAAAGAAACAAATACTCGACTTAGTCCTGTTGCAGAAAATACGAAAATCTTCAAAAGAAAATGATTGAGAGTATACAAATTATTGATACAAACAAATACTCGATTAGTCTTTTGCAGAAAATACGAAAAACTTCAGAAGAGAATGATTGAGAATATATAAATTATTCATACAGACAAATACTCGTCTTAGTTTTGTTGCAGAAAATACGAAAAATCTTGAGAAGAAAATGATTGAGAATATACAAATTATTGATAGAAAAATCGCTATTGATAGATGTATATTTAGTCCTTATGAAGAGAATCTACTCCATCTTGACTCATCGTATTGACCACATTGTTAAGTTATGGACTAGAATGGTCAATAGTGAATAGAACCACACAAAACAAAACAGTGGGGTATATGTATATTTTCCAGAAAGTGAACGGAAAGTGAATGGAACGAACAGTGGGGTCTATGTATATTTTCCAGAAAGTGAATGGAACGAACAGTGGGTTATATTTTCCACATAAAACAACTAAATTTTTAAGGAATCATCAAACGAACTTTGACTAACCATCAAGCCTTATCTTGATGCGATTTATTCGCTATAGAGATAATTTAAATGCGGTTGTAAAGTTATTAATTAATTTTGATTATGTGTGAACTTTTAATTTTTGATAATTAAAAGTCATTGTTTCAGGTCAATCAAATTGCATAGATTTTCCATATTCGATATCGCTTGAACCACACAACAATATGATATATGGCACTAAATTTTCGTAAACAATAATTATCGGTTAATGCCTATCCTAAATTTTCGTAAACAATAATTATCGGTTAATGCCTATATGGCACTAAATTTTCGTAAACAATAATTTACAAGATCGCAATGACCTTACAAGGATGAACTTCACTCCTAACTTGATTAAGGCCTTCGTTTGACTAAGATTATCTAAAATTACCTTATCACATCAACCTTAATTATAATAAAATAATTTGGTGCTTTATTTTATTTATTGAAGCTTAGGATCTTCAGGCTTCTGGTTGAACCTCATTGTGAAAGAAGTTTGAAGAAGGAAAAAGAAATTCACTACAATGATCAAACAATCATGGTGAAATTGATAGTCAAGAGACAATAAATTGGTCAGCATAACATTACTCTCATTACAATTAATTTGTGTGTAATACAATGATGAATCAATAAGGAGGATTCGAATCAACTAGGTATGATTCGAATTCCATAACTTGGAGTAACTCCATAGCTCACTAACTGTGGGAAAATCACCACCGGAGGCTCACAAGTTTAACTGAAGACAACTAAATTAGTTCACAATCAAGTAATTGATCAAGGTAGGTAGGAAAAGGCACCTAACCTCCTTAATTCATGCAAATGTGGTGCTAGGCTAACTGGAGATGAACTAACTTATGCCTATTGGAGGATAACTCAACATAGACTAGGGCGAACATAAGATGGGACTCCCATGACTTAGTGTGGGTTCCTAAATTATAGGGATTTTCCTTTGGAGCTTGTTGTAAAGGAAAGTGTCCTATGGCTAGGGTTTAAGAGGCCATCAACGTACTGGGGTTAAAAGAGAGATGCACAATGTTCAGCAAGCATATAACAGCAAGTTTCAGAGATGAGAAAGATCCACACCTGATAAACTGAAGGCTGGTCCAAGCTTTCTCTTCAATCCTCTTCTTGCTCCTCTCGCTCCAAGAGACCTGCAAAACAAGTTATACCTTCCTCAAACCATTATGACCATACATAAAACAATGATAATCAAATAAACATGAACTAATGATCTGAATAACATCATCATATGATCAGAAACAGAGATTCAATCACACATTGAACAATGATTTGGGAAGAAGAAGGACATCATATCTTTATTAATCCTGAAAACAAGTACAAGTATACCTTCTCTTCAGGTTTGGCACCTCACGAAACCTTGATCTGGATCTGCTGCTTCTCTTCTCCAAAGAACTCAGCCTCCAAGCTCTGCAACACAAGGGGAAGACCTCCAAGGCAAAGGTGTGGGCAAAGAGAGTCCCGATTCCTCCAGCATAACAATGCAGAAATTCCAAGTCCCCTCTCATGGACCTCCCTACCTCTATTTATATGGGGGAAATAAGGTAGTTTTGAAGGTTGGAGAAGTTACAGCAGTTAAGGAAATTAATTTAAATGAATCAACTAATCTCCAATTAACTCATGTTCTAAAGTTTAAAATGCTAAGAGGCACATTCGTGGGTTTTCCTTAAGGAAAATCGTGAATGTACAAAAGACGTATTTTTAGGGTATTTCTGGGCATTTTCAGACTTTGGTGTCTTCAGGAAAGTTTTAGCTAACTGAAATACCTTTCCAATGGCACAGAAATGAGGTCAAACGAAGTTACAGAACTCAAGATATGGGTCCTCCAATATAGGTGTTTTTTCAGTGACTTTCAATGACTTTCATGAAACAATGGGAAAGTGGTCACAGGTAGAGATAAAGGTAGAAATGTATTCCATAATAAGCCAAGCTATAGTATTCTAGGCAAACCTCAATCCATAAGTGTCCTTTTGCGCGCCGACATAAGGAAAGTCGGCACTCGGACGGAGAGGTGCCATTCTGGTGTATAACAGATGCCCCCTAATGTGTGAGGTTAGAGGGGAAGACGATAGCCGAAATACATTATAAAGGAAAGAGTTGAGTATGGAGAGAGCAGATAATCCAAGATCAAAAGGCTCGAGTGAAGATACCTGAAAGAGAGATAAATGTCAGAAAAACTGATCTCTGGTACATACAAGTCCATATACATAACATCGCCA
>LPNX010413039.1:10189-30415 GCA_001517045.1 Pseudotsuga menziesii
TACAAACTTCCAATCGCCATCTCGAATCACCTCAGCAACATCAAACAAGTCAAGATAGTCCAGCTGATCCAAGGAGGCACTGCTGGAAGTAAACATGCTCAAAATATAAATAGTACGCTAGTCATCAAAGATGATATAAAAAACTCATGATCAATCCCCAAAGAAAAAGGGAGAAATGTCAAACTCAAAAGAGCTGAATCAAGCCCTTCTAATGGCATTCATCTTCAGAAAATTCCTTGAATTGAAGGATCCCAGTTGATAAACTAAGTGCCTCCTTAGATAAACTATCCACCTTGACATTAAATGCTTTGTAGACATGGGATCATTCGATATGGATTTAAAGCAAGTTCGAAGGGCCATAAACTCATGACACCGACCTACCAGATTCAGAGCATCTAATGAAGCCTGCCCATTGAACCAATTAATGATTGTCGATGAGTCACCTCTGATATGTAAATATGGCAGCCCAATCAGTTTTGAGAAGATTAAAAGCACCCAAAGAGCAAGCAATTTAGACCAGGTATTAGTACTCTATCCACGGCTCATTTTTAAGTGAAAATAATGTTCTTTGCTCAGTAAAAGATGGACACCAATGCCACCATTCCTATTCGTTGAAGCTCCATCAAAAAAACCGACTGTGAAATCATACACAAGTGCCACGACTTTAATGCTCCTGTTAGTTCTTGAAGCCACCTTCACTATATGTATGTTAAGCTGTTCCAGAATGAGGTGGATAGTGTGCTTCGAAGATGGTCTATAATTTTCAAAGATAATGTTGTTGCGTAATATCCAAATCTGTCAGGTCATAAGAAGGGGAATATACTTCAAATATTTCTCAGTCTCAGTCCAGTTGACCAAATTTTTCTTGTATGTAGGCTCATTCCAAGTGATGGGACGTTAGAGAGCAATACAAAGTCCAACAATGACCTCCTTTATGTAGCTACAATCAACAAATAAGTTATTGACAGAATCTGTATCCTTAAAGCATAAAGAACAACAGTTCAGGCTAGTCCAACCCTTCTTTTGCAAGTTATCCCAAGTGTTGATCCGATTGGATAAAATAAGCCATACAAAGTAGATCACTTTCAAAGGAAGATTAAATTTCCAAATAATAACCAAGATCTTATCTAGAATTTAAGGGCATAGACTTGTAGTAATCGATTCATATGCCAATCAGCCTGTGACCTGACCCATTCTCTTGATATACATCCACACCAGAGTATCGATATTATTTACTATTCGAATACAACCATGGGAGAGCCCATTAATGTAGTTGGTCCACAGCTCCTTCCAAGAGCCATCCAGGTCAAGGTCTTCTGCAGTAAGACAATACTTATCATCAGTGCCCCAGTAGTGGGCATATGCAAGAGAAGAAATACCATAGTCTTCTAAGTAGGCTCTAAGATATTCAGGTAAAACAAAGACTGAATTTAAACCAGCAATGGGATCAACCCCAATTTTAATATATTTTCCATTACCCACCCTCCAACCTAGGAATCTAGTAATCCAAATCAGATATCTAATGAAGCCATTCCATATATATGAAGTCCCTTGGATAGTAAAGGCTTGTGAGCGGCCCATTCAACTGTAGACCAATTTTTAAGATACTTGTGTTTGCTGATGAGGGACCAAATACCTTCTCCTGCAATACCATACAAAAAAATTTGAGCCTAAGGGCCAGGCTAAACCACTCCAAATTCTTGCGATCTTTGAAAGCACATGTATTTGAATCCATTAAATTATTAAATTGTTATTGGGAATAGTTTAAAACTTTATTGAAGGTCACTAGAATCCTATATGTTGAAGATAACTTAGTTTTGGTGCATAGAAAAAGTATAATAAAGACACAGTTTATGATTTTATATCATGAGCAATTCATTATATCATGGTCAATTTATTAATCCATGTAATTGTGATGATTGATTTCGATGGATGGTCTTGCCGGGGAAGAGTATTCAGTTTGAAAAAAGAATTGAGTATCAAGTTTCAAAGTTTTGTAAATTTTTGTTAAAAATAAAAATAGACTTTGAACTAACTTGAAAATTTTTAGCTAACTATATCAAAACTTAAATTGCAATCTTATTGCTTTTTTTAGTTAAATTGATAAAATCGTGGACTCGTAAGTATTTAAAATTATTTAATTTGTCTCTCAAACTATTTCACTCAAATCCATCAACATTCGGTCTCATCTCATATTCGAACCTGATACTAGAACCCATGGCTGTAGGGACTTTACTATAGGATTTGTATTCTATTTGCATTTGAAAAATTCAAACAATATCTTATTATTGATATCCTTAGACTTTGGCCACATAAAGAGTCATTGTACCAATAAAGAATGACGCAATTTTAACTTTTGAAGGATCTAGTGTGTTGTTCCTAATGCACGAAGCAATCCCCTGATTCACTTTGGAGGTCAAAGACATCTGGATGTTGAAACTCATCAATTCAATTGAACACTGACATCACCCACGGGAAAATAACCTTATGTCAAAAAATTCCCACTCTCTCCCCCAAGTCCCCTCCCTCCCGACCCCCATCGAGTTGGCCCACAGACAAACAACTTAGTGAAAAAAAATTCCACCTTCCTCCTCTCCCCACTGCCCCATCAAGTTGGAACTTGATTCCCATAATAGAGTGGTCACTCGATGGGTCATGAGAAGTACATGCTAGCAACTTTCGTCCCTCTCCTGTGCACTCCATTGAAAGAGGCTCAATTATGAGAATTGGCTCCGAGCTAGAATGGAGGTAATAATATCATTCTCACCACTATTGATCAAAGACATCACTAATTAGTTTTCATGATGGGAAAGCAGTGACATTGATCAATTAAAGAATGGGATTAGCACTCATGCTCTACATAACACCAATTTTTTGTTTAGCTTGTGTATGGAAACCTCACCAGTATTCCCTTAAGCTTGGGTGAACTATAAGGCTGAATGCAAAACAACATCTTTTGATAACCCTTGCTCCTTCTTAGTCATATTTATAGATTGCATTGAGCCAATCACCCTCTAAGCACATTACTTAACTAGTTGTTCTCGTGATGCTACACTGCCAAATGGAAAGCTTATTGGGCGGTGCATGGTTTCACTCCAATGAAGGTCGATTTATGAGGCTAAGAGATGGAGTCATTGGAGTACAAGTAATGGAGCACATTCATCTAATAGTTTTTTATTACTACGTGCATCTAAATTTAATTTAATAGTTGTATCACCATTGGAGATAACCTAATAGTTATCTAAGAGTTAATCTAATGGTTATTCAATATAAATGTTATTAGAGTTGAAGTTAAGCTAATAGTTGTAGAATCATTGGAGTTAAGCTAATAGTTGTATCTAATAGTTATTCAATAATAGAGTTGAAGCTAAGCTATTAGTTGTAGAATCATTGGAGTTAAGCTAATAATTGTATCAAATAGTTAATTTAAAAGTTACTATATCAACTATTGCAAAGTCATGATTGGAGTTGAAGCTAAGCTAATAGTTGTATCATGAATGGAGTTAAGCTCATAGTTGTATCTAATACTCTAATAGTTGTATCTAATAATGGAATAGTTGAGGTTGAAGTTTAATTTTTCCAACTATCATGAACTCTACTTATTAGATGTTAACTAAGCTATTTTTTATTTTTTAGAAATTGTTAATTATGAATTTGGGACGACACCCATAGAATCAATCTGGACAATACACTTGACTCATTTTCGTTCATAGATGAAAAAACATAACTGATAGTCCACCCAAAAATTATAAGATATATATGCTTATCGACATAACGAGATGCAGGAGTTTGGAGGAGTTTATTAGGAGTTCAAAAAAAATTATTAGGAGTTCAACTCTTACATGAGTGCACATAAAATCTATCTGGATAGTGCACTTGTCTCATTCTAGTTTAATTTTGGACAACGCCCATAAAATCAATCTGGACAATACATGTGTCTCATTCTTATTTAATGTTGGACGACGCCCATAGAATCAATCTGGACAATTCAACTGTCTCATTCTCGTTCATAGATTAAAAAACATAAATTGTAGTTCATCCCAAAATTCTAAGATATATACGTCTATCAACATAACTCTCAACATAATTAAGAAGATCTTAAAGGTTTAATGGTTATCCCCACAAGATTACCTTGACAAACCTGGAAGGGGCCATAAACGACAATCAACAACGAACGCCCCTAGCTAGCTCGAGGGATGTGCAGCCTAACAAAGGTGAATATTTATGTTTCTTTATAATGGGAATTACTATGAATATAATGGAACTTACGGAATTGAGGTGACAAGCAAACTAAAACTAACACCACGTAACAACTTGAACAAGCAAGGAATGCCATCATATCTACACACTTACCCACACAAGATCGAAGATCATGATAAGATTTAGGAAACATGGTTTAGAACGGCATGATGGTCAATGATAACAAGCATCAAACGGTTAAAGATTATGATAAGATTCATAAGGTATGAAGGAAACATGGGATATAATTAATTATATTGAAGGAAACATGAATGAGAGCGGCGTTCAAATCGTGAATACACCTTCCTTCCTTCTAATGGAAGGAAGTATAGGATTGGAACGGGAAAAGAGGCCGTCTAATGGAAAGTATAATGACATGTTAAAATATTTGAGATTAGGGATATAAGACTCGCCTGTTACCTGGGTTTTTTTCCTGGTTATTTGGCTTTGATGGGATTTCGGTGTTTTTTTGTAACAATTTTCTTCTGGTGGGCTTCTCGCTGAAGGTGATTTTGGTCGAGAATCAGAGGTGGACGATTGTTGGACAGAGTCGAATGTATTTTTGGTGGCTGTTGTAGTTTGGACTATGCCTGATTATTTTTTGGACAGAGCCGAATTTTTTGGCGGCTGTGTGTAGTTTGGCGGATGAATATAGATTATTGAGGCGCAGGGTTATTTGGAGGTTGATCCGGCATTCGCAGGGTTTTTCGGATGAACCTGCATTGTGGCTTCAATGCGAATTTTGCAGGTAAGTTTGGATTTTTTTCCCTAGTATTCTTCGCTTTATGTTTCTCCTGCTAGAGAGCTCTAGCTCTAGGGAGCGGGGTATAAAGCTTTGAAAGCTTGTTTCGGTTAATGGTGTTATTTTGACCGGTTTAATAGATTCTGGAGTTTTCTTGGCCGTTTGAAGATGATTTTTCTTAGTGATTGCTGTGTCTGAGTGCCTCTGCTACGATTCGAAATATGATTGATTTTGGATCGTGCTTAGTATTGTATGAAGCCTTTCATCATTAATGCTGTGGATGCCTCGTTTTGCTGGGTATTGATGATTAATGCTGTGGATTAATGCTGATGTTTTGTTGGGTATTGATCATTAATGCTGTGGATGCCTCGTTTTGCTGGGTATTAATGCTGTGGATGCCTCGTTTTGCTGGGTATTGATCATTGGTTATGTGGTGATTGTTTTGTTCGTCTGATCTTATACTTTATCTGTGGCGTTGGCGATTTTTCTCGCTTTGTTTGTGCTACGATTATAGGGGTTTTCGGCCGGGAGTGTATACTTGAATATTGATCCCTGTCCCTAGAGGAGGTGTTTATCCAGTCCTTTGGTGATGTATTGTTAATTTTGGTCTTTCTGGGTTGGGGTTTCAGCTCATTTTGTTTTTAGTAATGTCGCTTCGAGCGACGAAATCCCTGGCTCGTACTCCGCCAGGGCGTCTGCTCATTACTAAACAGGATATTGGAGTGGAGAATCGGGTCTCTACGACCTATTTGCCTTTGCAGTTGAAACTGGGAGATTTGGGATCTGTCCTTGGCCCGGATGATACTTTGGATAAGGTTATTTCTCCTGAGGGCTGTCTGGACGGCAGAAATATGGGTGGTCGATCTAATCTGCCTCGTTTGAATCCTTTATATCCTTGTCCTATTGCTTCAGCCCTCGTGGGTCATCTGTCTATTTCCCGGATGGGTTTTGGTGAGGATAAACGCGTTTCTGTGGTTTATTCTCTTGTGAAGGTTATGGGAGATAGGGATTTCACGTGTTTGGGTCCTCAGCACGAGGACTGTTCGGATATTGTTCAGGTCTCCACTTGCATGGAGAGTCGCGGGCAAGTCTCACCAGATCTACAGTTGAATGGGATTAGTAATTTGGATGGGATATTGCCTTCTTCTTTGAGATTGGGTCTCCATTCGGATTCTTTGGGTATGATGAACAGTGATTATCAGGTTGACAAGCCTATATCGGTTAGTCCTCAAGAAGCTGGGATGGTTCAAGAGGTTAGTAAAGGCTTGAATGCTGATCTAGGATTTACTCCATTGTCTGATGCGAATCATGAATCTATCAAGTCTAAAGACTCTGATATTGAACATGTGCATGCTCCTATATTTTCTGTTAGCAAGGGATTATCTAAGTCTAAGAAGAGGATGCCTAAACCCATTAAGAAGATAAACCCGGTTTTAATGACTTTGGGGGAAGACGTGCTTTTAAATGATATAGTTCTCACCAATGCATTGACCTTGGTTGGGAGGTTTGGAAGGCGTAATTATAATGTTGAATCTCTGCATGGGTGGGCTGTAAAGGCTTGGACTGAGATTATTAGCATTTGTCCTGAGATTTATATGCTTCCAAGGGGTTGGATAGCTTTTAAATTTTCTTCAGTGGATGAGGCTGATAGGATCCTAGCTGGAGTTTGGAAATGGGATAATCCTAGCTTACTTATCAAGAGGTGGACTCCCTTATTTGATCCGTGGAAGGAAAGGTATGACCAAGTTCCTATTTGGGTCAAACTCCCAAATTTACCTTTTGAATTCTGGTCTGCTGATTTCTTCAGACTTGTTGGGAATACTTTGGGAACCCATTTGGAAACTAATTTTACTTATTTAAATTATGGGGTTTGCTGCATAGGCCGGGTTCTCGTCTTGTTAAACTTTCGTCTGGGTTTACCTGCGGAGCTAGTCATTAAAAAGGGTAATAGTGATTTCTTTCAGCCACTGGATTATTTGGGAATCCCTTTTAGATGCTTTAGATGTCATGGGTTTGGACATCTGGCTAATGATTGCTCTCTTCCATTTAATAAACATTCTTCTTCCAAAGTTTGGAGAGTCAAAAAAGATGGAATTCAGTTTTCAGCAAAGGCTGGATTGTCTGTGGATGAGAATTTGGATATGCATTCAGTTTCTCATGATATTGAACCATTAGCCAAACTTAAACAGTTAAGCATTTCTAATTCTATGGACGTTCTTGATAATACTCCAGTTCTGAATCTTTCTCCTAAGGCCTTATCTCCTTCTGTTCCGAATTGGTCTTTGAAGGATGTGGGTTTTGTATCTCCTTGTAAGGCAATTGTTAGCAAGGGGTATTATCTTCGCTCGTGCTCAAAATCTGTTCAGGAGACTTCTCGGCCTGTCAAAGATAAACCTGGGAATCACGTAGTAGATCAGGATCTGAATGGGGATGAAAATGTTTTACATCCTGTAAAGAGAGGTGTTGGGGCGCTTAGAGAAAATGCCCTTAACAAGGTTTCTTTATGATCCTTATGTCCTTAAATGTTAGGGGTTTGGCTAGTCTTCCCAAGAAACTAGCAGTTAAGAGACTTATCGATCAACATGCAGTTGATGTTATTTTTATTCAAGAAACGATGATTGAGGGGTGTGTGTTGGTTCAAGATTTGGAACTTTTGATTCATGGATGGCAGTTCATCTCGGGGGATGCTATGGGCAGATCGGGTGGACTTATTTTGGGATGGAAGTCTTGTAATTTTCTTTTTCATAATGCCTGGGCAATGAAAGCAGGGTTGTGTGCTGTTTTATTTTCATTTGATTTACATAAGGAAATATCCTTTGTTAATCTTTATGCGCCCTATCAGGATAGGGAAACTTTCTGGAATAACTTGATCAAGTCGGACTGTTTCAAAACTCCTTATTTAGTTTTTGGAGGTGATCTTGATTTTTCATTGGGACTTTCTGAAATCTGAGGGGTTAATGCTCAAGTAGATCCATTAACTAACTTTTTCCACAATCTGTTGGAGAGTTTGGGGATTGTTGACATTAACCCTTTGGTAGCTATTCCTTCTTGGAGTAATCGTAGAGTTGGTTCTGAGGGTATTTGTAAAATGTTGGATCGTCTGTTAGTCTTGGCTGATTTCCTAGATTGTGATTTCCTTCTTAAACAATGGATTGGGTGTGGAGGTATATCTGATCATCAACCTGTCTTTCTGCAAATTTCTTCTCAGACTCCTAAGGCCCATAGTCCTTTCAAGTTTAATGTAGGATGGCTGGATCATATTGATTTGGTTGAAGCCTTAAAAGATTCTTGGGTTCTCTTTGATGTTCGGTCTGCTTTATCTCCTGCTGCACAATTTAGTGAGAATCTTAAACAAATTAAAGTAATTTCTACTAAGTGGTCACTGAATAAAAAAGCTCAGAACATTAAAGATTTGGTTGATATTGAATTTGAGTTGAAAAGATTTCATGATAAACATATTTCTGGTATTTCATCAGTGGTTGATAAAGATTTATTGATTGAGATTGAATCTCGCAAGAGTGCTATTCTACTTTTCCGGGAAAAGGAGGCTCGCCAGAAAAGTAGGGCATTATGGTTGAGTTGTGGTGATGATAATACTCCTTTTTTTCACAAATTTGCTGCTCATAGGAAATAACGCAATTCTATATGGAAACTTTATGATGATTCTGGAAATCTTGTGGAAGGATCTGAGGCTATAGCTGAGGCTGGGATTCAGCATTTTGAAAGCCTTTTTAAAGAAGAAGCTGATCTCCATCTTCCAGAAATTGTTCATAGTGCTGGCCATTTTCCAAGTTCTGTTTCTGAGGATGAAAATGCTGAGCTTATGCAGGCTATTACTCTTAAAGATATCAAGCATATTTTATCCATTAGCAAAAATGATAAGAGTCCTGGACCGGATGGTATTCCTGTTGAGGTGTATAGATGCCTGTTTGATGTTTTAGGTGAAGACCTCTTAAGAGTCATTGAATTGTCCTGGATAAGTGGCAAGATCCCAGGTGTTTTTAACTCTACTTTTCTAGCTCTTATTCCTAAGATTGATAGTCCTTTATCTTTTGAGGATTTTAGGCCTATATCTCTGTGTAATTTTGTATACAAAATTATTGGTAAGATTATCTCGATCAGAATCAGAAAGGTTTTGAGTAGATGTATTTCTGGTGAACAGTTTGGATTTTTGCCGAGAAGGCAGATACACGATGCTGTAGGTGTCATTCAGGAAGGTATGCATTCTATGCATGTTAAATCCGTAAAAGATGTTATGATTAAGATCGATCTATCTAAAGCCTATGATCGAGTCAGCTGGGTTTATCTTCGGGTTATTCTTACAAAAATGGGTTTCGCAGGAAACTTTATTGCATGGGTTATGAGCAGTCTTTCATCTGTATCTTTCTCTTTGCTCATCAATGGCGTTGCTACTAATTTTTTTAAATTTGGTAGGGGACTCAGACAGGGGTGTCCTTTGGCACCACTTATGTTTCTTATTGTGGTTGAAGGCCTTGGGAGGTCTATTCTTCATGCTACATTGCATGAGACTTATCATGGTTTATCTTTTGGTAATGAAACAGTATTAATTCATGTTCTCTTTGTGGATGACATTGTCATGGTTAATGATGGTTCTGAACTATCTCTCTCTACTCTCTATGAGATTTTAATGCATTTTTGTAAGGCATCTGGGATGCAAATAAATGTTAATAAATCTTCTTTATACTACTCCTGTTTGGAAGATTCTGAAGTTATTACATTATAGAATATCTTCAGTTTTCCAGTTGATAGAATTGAAAATGGCATGAAGTACCTTGGGTTTCATCTTAAACCTTGCAAATATCTTATTAGGGATTGGGATTGGTTGATTATTAAAGTTGAACAAAGGATTCAGAATTGGAGCTTCCATTGGTTGTCCAAAGGAGGAAAGATGATATTGATTAACGCTGTTTTAGAGGCCATTCCAGTCTATTGGATGCATTTTTGGGTACCTATGGGTGTCATAGACAAAATCAGAAAGCTTTGTTTTAACTTTCTTTGGGCGGGTAAATAGAACTCTTCTGGTTTACCTTGGATATCATGGAAGTTTCTTGCTATGCCTAAATCTATGGGTGGTTGGGGACTTAAAGTCCCTAATTTATTTGCTAAGGCACTTGTAGCAAAAAAGGTCTGGGATATCATTCATGGTTCGGGTTTATGGGTTAAGATAGCAATACATAAATATATTTATCCAATGACTATTCTGGACTGGATAAGATCTACTGTTAAAAAGAAAAAGAACATCTCTATCTGTTGGAAAGCTGTTCTTTGGGCTTTTGATCTCATTGGAAATTTTCTGGTCTGGAAGATTGGTTCTGGCAATGCTGTTCGTATTGGTTTAGATCCGTGGGCAGGATGTAAATGGAGACATGCTCTTCCTATTCCTATGATAGAAAGATTACATTTGGCTGGTTTTCAATTTCTTTCTGATATTGGAATTCCCGGTATATCTGTTTTGATGTCACAAGAATGGTTATCTGCAGATTCCATGGGTTTTATTGATCCACTTGAGATTGCTGCTTGGAATGGATATATTGCCATTCTCAAGTCTAGCCATGTTAGACTTTCTACTGCAAATGATTGTCTTATTTGGAATTTATCAAAAACAGGCAAGTATTCTCCTAAAGTGGGATATGCTGAACTTATTAATAGAGAAGTGGAATCGGTCTGGTGGTGGAAGGTCATATGGAAGATGAAGTGTCCTCTAAAAAGAAAAATTTTCAGTTGGTTTCTTCTTTCTGGTAAAGCATTGACTTGGGATGTTCTCTGCTTGAGAGGCAGAGAAGGTCCTGGAAGATGCTTTTTATGCAAACAGAATTGTGAATCCAATTTTCATATTGCAGTAGATTTCCCTTTTACTCAATCTATTTGGTCAATTATTGAGGATCATCTAAAACTTAATAATCTATGGAATGGTGATTCCCTGTTTGCTTGTTTTAAAAACTGGTGCTTTTTATCAGATGTGGGACTTATCAAATCCTTACCTATCATTGTACTCTAGTTTATATGGAAAGCAAGAAATAGATCCTACTTTGAGGATCTTGACTCATATCCTGCACAGGTATCAAGCTATAGCTTGGGTATGTTGAAGAATTTACCACAGACCTTATCTGTGGTCTCTATCAGATCAATTTTTGTGGAAGAAATTGATCAAACTTATGCATGGGGTTATTTTGATGGATCTGCAGCTGGGGATCCAATGATTTGTGGGGCTGGAGGTATTTTGTTCATATCTGACAGGAATTATGTTACTTTCAAAGCAGGTTTAGGTTTGGGCACCAATAATTTTGCAGAATTATGTGCACTTAAGCTTCTCCTTAGGCTGACTTGGAAGCATAATTTGGATAAAATTCAAGTTTTTGGGGATTCCTAGTTAGTTATAAATTGGGCATCTGGTAAGTATCGATTACTAAATCTTGAACTAGCCATGATTCTTCAAGATGTTCACTATTTAGCTGATAGTCTTGATTATGTGTCTTTCAAACACATTTATAGGGAACGAAACTTCAAAGCAGATACTTTGGCTAAAGCAGGTGGCGGCTTACTTGAAGGTTTTTGGAGTACTTGTGAACAGAGAGGGGCAGAAATTATAGAAACTTTTCAGGTTTTCTAATATGTTTCTGTGAGCTGGATGTTTATGCAATTTGTAGATCTGTTTTTTTTCTTGATTTTGGTACATGCTTATTGTTCTTATCTGACAGATTCGTATGAATACTTTGCTGGTTATTTTTTTGGAGATATTATTGCTTGGGCAATTCTGGATTATTTGATTCTACTCCACCCTTGAGACATGATGCCTTGGCTGAAATATTATGCATATTTTTGCATTTTTTTGGTGATTTCAAGCAACATATTTAAGAGCTGGACAAGCAGGCTGTTTGGCCTCTTTTTTATATATGGTGCTGAAATGGATATGAACTTTATTCTTTGGATGGTCTGGAAATGGGCAATTTATTTGCCGCTGATTTTTGCTCAGCTTATGAATTATCATTCATTTATGAGACTACTTCAGCCAGCTTGTTTTGCTCTGGTTATTTTTCTTGTGGTCACTATGATTCACAGTTGATCTGACCTGAATGATCAGGAATGATGAAAAAAGTCTGCTAAGATCAGACTGATTTGATTGCATGGCATTTTGATATCTTTTCTTCTAAAAAGTTTTGGTGAATGTTATGTTCTTTATGAGGATATTTTGTATGTAATGACAACTTTACAGTTGGAACAGTTATGGATATGGTAATGGATTTTGTGCTCCTCCTGAGGCAAATATTGTTATGTAATGAAAACTTCATAGTTGGATTTTTGTATAATGAACCTTGAGGGCCATCTTCTGAAAGTGAATAAAATATTTACGCTTTTTTCCTTTGGAGAAAAAAAAAAGGTTGAGCTCAACTTTCAATAATTATAAATTATGTCATTTTCTAGTTATATATAAATGGGGAGGCAACATGTAATGTCAACTCATTATGAAGTTGCTGGTTACCATCAATCTATTGCATATCCTCTTGAAGTGTTTCATTTATACATTTCAATTTAATATGGTTGACTAGCATTTACATGTGCCTTTCAAAATTAATATGGTTTACTAAATGGCCCATGTGCTTTTCAAAATTTGAAACATAAGTGCACGACATGGCAAACATGGGTTTTTGCCTACTTGGTTTCATTAAAATGGGTTGTTGACTACCATGTTTGAAGGTGACAGTGACTAGCAAACATGGGTTTTTGCCTACTTGGTTTCATTAAAATTGGTTGTTGACTACCATGTTTGAAGGTGACAGCAGGGTTGGAATTTGATGGGCATTTGCCCGTCAGAAGGCCATTTTCCCGTTAAATACGGTTAATTTATTTTTCAAACCGTCTTGATTAACGGGTGACTATCAACCCATAACGTATTTTTGACGGTTCTTCAATTTTTGAAAACGTCATTACTTTCTTATTTATTTTCATATGGGAAGGTAGCTGGGATAGGCTCTAGCTTCGATATTAATGCAGTATGGTTTTCACAAATACAATTATGTTGAGCATAATAGTGTTTAAGATAGGTTTTAATTACTTTAATTTTAAATTGAATAAATGTAATAAAGTTTGAATAAAATAGATTAATTTAAATTAACATTTTGATCAAATTTTATATTCAATAAGTAAATATTTTAGTTGTAATAGTTTTTGGCCAAATATTTGGAACTCATACTAATTTTTGGTCAAATATTTTGAACTTATATTAATTTTAATATATATTTGAGTTTGAGTTTTTTATAATGTTTTAGTATACTAAAAAAATAAAAAGTTAAATTTGGTTATATATATAAGTTGGTATTTAGCTTTAAATTCAAAAATGTTATCTAATTTATATTATATTTATTAAAAACTAAAATTATTTAAAAAATAAAGAAAAGAGTAAGTTATCTTCTAAAAGAATTGTATTTAAAATTGAGGGCCAAATTTTGGTGGGAATTGTTGAAATAATAGTTTTCATAATAAGGGTACCCTATGGGTGATTGAGGGCCTTGAAATTGACAACAAGTTTTTAAGACCTGAAATTGTTTTTGTCTTGATTTTTATTATTATTTTGACATTGAATTGGGTTAACACTTATGATTGGACAAAGACTCCAATCTATATAGGAATCTTGGCATGGAAATAGGGTTACACGTCCAATACTTCCTAGTTACAAATTACTGTGTCAAATTATATAAGTTTGTATCATTATATTTTTATAAAAATAAAATAAAATGAATTACATATACCAGAAATTTAAGGGTGTTCTATTATGAATGAAGCAAAACAAAGAATTTTTTTTAATCAAATTTTGATCATAACGCATAGTGGATAATATATAAGAAACCTTATTTGGTGCGTATTGGGCTTTCCATGTGTGGAAGTTCATTTGTAACAATAGTTGAGGAATCCAAAACAATAATAAGGAAACTCAACATTTTAAACTTCTTTTGACAAAGGAATGACAGAAACTCATAGTAGAATCTCATTCAAGAATTGCAATGTGTATTTTAAAAAAGTATGCCCACAAAGTAGACTCCTTAAAGGAATCAAGATCTAGTTTTGTTTGTTTCCTAAGTTTACACTTAATATACTTCAAATGTATAATGCTTCGAGGTGCAATTTTCAAGTTGTTTGTGTAGCTATTACTACCATTAGTATTAGTAGGTTGTTTTATTCCATTCCGCATGCAAGTATCTTGATTTTCAGAATACACGATCAACAATGAAAATTTTGTTATTTTTTATTGAAAACAAAATTTTTAATAATTTTTTTTTCTCTCTTTTAATTTGAAATTAAATTTTTTAATAAAAAAATACTAATAAAAAGTATTTTTTAATAAAAAATTACTAATGAAAGGTATTTTTTAAAATAAAATTTCATTGTTGAAGGGTTAATTTTTCAACAAAACGTTGTGCGAAGGGAAAGATAAAAGCTCAAAACGTCAAAAAAAATAGTTTGAAAAGCATAGATGAAATGAAATTCCAACACTGGTCGTATCCACCAACCCTCTAATAATGCGATCAAACGTGGATGGGATTGGAATGGAAAAGGACGCCATAAAATGACATATGTTAAAATAACGATTACGGAGGCTCGCCACTAACCCTCAGTTGAACTCAATTTTCAATATTGATAAATGATGTCATTTTTTTTAGATATATATAAATGCAGGACAACATATAATGTCAACTCAATGTGACATTTTAGGTTACCATCTCTAGACACCACACATTGATTAAACTACGTTGTAAATGCAATATATTTCATATCCCTTAATCAAGTTTTCGTTTATACTTTTTAATATGGTTGACTAGCATGCACATGTGCCTTTCAAACTTTATATGGTTTACTAAATGCCCCCAAGTGCTTTTCAAAGTTTGAAACACCACTGCACGACATGGAATACATGCGTTGTTGGCCACCATGTTTGACGGTCACTCTCAAATCGCTTACATTAAGAAAATAACATAAAATGTGGTCAATGAACCATAAAATATGGTTAATGCACCATATGTTAATGGGGGATAAAATGTGCATGGAATGGAATTGGTGTTAAGGAAATACAGGAAGGGATTGGTACGAAGGAAACATGAATTAGAATAACAGACAATTAATCAATGCAACAATCTAATAATGGGATCAAACATGGATGGGAATGGGATTGGAATGGGAAAATATAATGACATGTTAAAATAGCAATTAGGGATATGAAGGATTGCTTCTAACATTTAAAGTTAAACTCAATTTTTAATATTTATAAATGATTTCATTTTTTTAAAATCTATATAAATGTTGGGATACCATATAATGTCAACTTAGAATGAAATTGTAGATTACAATCTAAATTTGATGATTAGACACTACATATCGATTGGATAAGAGGCTCTTAAATGGTCATGTAATTATTTTTCACACAGTAAAAAAAAAAAAAACTTGTTATTCCATGGAATCAAAGTTACATCAAGCAATGCATCAAAACAAAGAGAAGAAAGAGATATTCTCTAACCATTTCACACTATAACTCTTGTCATCGTTCATCGAGCCCCAATACTAGAATCCAAAATACATATCCAAAACTGTAGGTCCATAAACCAACCCAAGACATAATATATACTATGCAAAGCTAAAGAAATATATCCAAAACAATTTTTCTATCCACTGGAGACTTTAGATAAAACCTCACTTTCTTCAAAAGATACATAAGTAACCAGAGGCTAAATGTACACCATCTCTAAGCTCCTCAAAATAAATCCTACCAACCATTTCACCCAATCTCTATCTTGGAAGCTATGTCCGATGCATCATTATGTTCCCTTTATATGTGCTAAAAAAAATATGAGTGAAATTAGATGGAATCATCCTCACTTTGTCTATCCAATGTTCCAGCAATAGATACTGTAAAGAAGAGACTCCTCGAGCCCAATCAATGAAAGATTTGGAGTCCCCGACGACCTAAATAGTTTGAAGACTTCTTTTTACATACCATAATAAACCCCATAATGCTAGAAGTTTTGCTATAGTATTAGTACCCCTACCATCTCCAATCCATAACTTAATCAAATGATTCCATTTGATCTGAACGACCATCCCCGCACCACACAACCTTAGTTGCTCAACCCCATCAAAAGAAACCAATAGGCTGATTTTATTAAAAAACGGGATTAGTAATAGACCTGGGGGTCACAAAAGAGCTATCCTTGTAGAATTATGTTGAATAAGAAATAACTTTAATGCTCACTTGCACAATATTTGGATTGTTATCCTGGAAGATAAAACAAATTCTCGCCTTCCAAACTTCCCAAAGTGCAAAAAAGGGTAAAACTTTATATTTTCTCGGCTTTCCAAACTAACTTAACATATTGTCTTCAAATCTAGGGTAAACCATTTATCATAGAAGTGAAGACTCTTACCCAATTCATCCCAAACATCTTGAAAAGGGGATCAACTACCAAACATATGGTTCACGTATTCCAATTCACATTTGCATAGAATACATACACTGGGACCCATAATACCCCTTCTTTGCAAAGAATCCCCAGTCAAAATATTTTTATGGAAATATAGCAATACCAAACATTTATTTTCAGAGGAAAATTACATCACCGTAATGCTTTTTTCCACCAGCTAGAGGTATCCTCTAGCTCATCTTCCATAATAATATTATAGGCTAAATTGGCACTAACATAACCATTCTTTTCATTAAATTTCCAAACAATTTATCTTTAGAATTGGAAAGAAAATAACCAATCCAATTTATCTTAACCATGAAGCTATCCCACTAGGATGGATTTGATCCATGCATATTTAAATCTCTAGAAGATATCCAATAGGAGTCGCTAGACTCCTAACTTCTCACCACCTATTTGATAAGAAGAATGTTTTTTATGATGTAACTCAACAATAAGTTCATTGAAAAAATTGAATTCTTCATTCATGCCAATAAATAGATCAATACTCAGATAAACCTATGTGCCACGACCTACATACCAACAAATTGAATGATTTATAATGGGGAAAGACTTCAACAAACTATGCCAAATAGCATATGTGTTTTGAGTAATCTTTAAAGGAGAACATAACCATTGATCCATAGCAAAGCACTTCTAATATTTTGTGTTCACTCTTTTTCCCCACAGGCCCTACTAAAAAGTACTATGCCATAAACTCTTTGCACATAAAGCCTAATTGAACCAGTTCATATTTATATATCCCATCCGCCTAAATGCTTTTGGAGACACTTTCCCATGACACAAGATGGAATTTCAAGATATATAATCTTCCATCCCATCGAAAATTAAATATTTTCCTTCCAATAACATAAACAATAGCTTCTAGAATGATGAACAAAGAGAACCAAAAAGGGAAAGGTTCTTATAGCTGCTAGATATACTGATGATTTCTTTTGTTAAGTAGGGAAAGGTTCTTATGTGTGATCGGGGCTTACTTAGCTTTAAGCATATACAGCGGGACTGATGGTTCCTTACAGGTTTAGCAGGTAAACATACGTTCCAGTAAAATAATATTTATATTCAAGTCAAGAAGGTACTTCTCTAGCATGTTTATGATGCTAGACTTAGTGTTTTAACTGCAGCTTGTCTTCATAAGAGGTAATGTTAATCTGTAGTTCTTTTGTTGTCAAAAATCTGTAATGACGTTATATCAAACCATCTATGCATAGGTTAAACTACATGATCACTTACTGTCAAAAGATATCCGAAGCCCTAGATGATTTTGATTCAACTTCCAATAAAAGCTTGTATTCTTGTTTATAGTAATTGTGATTTAGAGTTTTAGATGTAAAGAATTGTAGTTCATATCTTGATGCTTAAATACACTCCATACTGTTTGGTGTCCATCACAATTATCTTCTTTTCAGGGTGTTATACACAACATTCTCTCAATACTAACAAGATTACTTTTACTTTAACTATTGACTCCTTACTAAGTTGCTACAATCGTTACTGAGACTCCGAACATAGTCTAAGGACTGTATTTACTAGCATTCCCAAAACTCAATTTAATAAAAGAACCGTACCATGAATCTCTTTTTATCTTAAGAAATCTTCCTTATTACTTTACAGTTCTTTACTTTGAGTTCTTAAGACTTGTATCTTATACACTCAATCCTAATGTATCCTTCAGTTATAAACTAAACCCTTTTTACAAGTTGTTTATAAACTCTCAAGATAAGTTTGTTGATTTTCATACTTTAAGATATCTTATAGATACTTGATCTCATCTACCCTTTTGTCCCCCAATTCTAGGTGTCATTGGATCTCATTCTTATGGTATATTAACATTAAGTGAGTCTTTCATACACGTTTCAAGTTATGTATTTATGTAAAAGAACTACCCTACTTGTCCCATAACCAAACCCTAAAAGGAAAGAAATCCATACCTAATCCTATAGTAGGCAAACGAGACATCCAAAACAATAATATTAAAAATGATTATCAATCATAGGATTTGCAATGTATAGTTGATTAAAGATTGGTTTATAATGATTTTTATGCAGGCTCCAATCTGCATCGCTGATTATAGAAACACCACCCATCACGAGGAAAAAATTTAATGGACACGTGGTGAGGTTTTGTCCACAGCTCGAGTTGACTTAAAAGGAAATACCCTAACCCTTATTTTCGCAGAGTGAGGGTTCCTTCGTCCAATTTGGCCAAGCTGTGAGCTCGTGGCCATAACATCTTGTTTACACCTCCTTTGTTGCAGGTTGTCTTCTTGTGACCATCGAAATCCTGTATACCCCTCCATTGTTGCAAGTTGCCTTCTGAACAAACAAAGCTGAGAGTTGGTTTCTTATGAGGACATGAGGTGGTTCTGAAGCTTTGTTGATTGCTATGTAAGCTTCTAGTGTAAAGAAGTCTGAGTCTTGTTGGCCACCGATTGTGAACAGAGATTTCGGGTTTAGAAGCACGGTTTATGTGCTTCTGCCTTAGGTTGGAGTGTTACTCGTTTTTCTTCAGGTTTGTGTCCCGGCGTCTTCTCAGTTTCTGGCAAGGTGCCAATAAGTAGTCTCAAGTGGTCGGTTCCCTCAAATTCATTCAAAAAGAAAAGCTTAACAGGTAACGACCTAACACAGGTTTTCATCTTACGTAAATTTTGAAATGTTTTAATTTAATAAAAAGTTTGTAACCAAAGGATTTTTACTCTTTGCAGATCCTCCTCTTGACTTTGTAGGTTGGAACGAGCTTGCTCCTTCAATTTTCAACTATGCAAACTTATAGTAAGCCCCGGTTACACTGTGGGTTTTTCTCCCGTGTTGGTATTACGGTGGTTGTAAGATGAGGATGCTTGGTGCTTAAAAGAACTCGGCCTGGGTTTTTAATGGATAGGTTATTCAATGTGTTGTTTTGTTTCTATAAAGAAAACCCTAATGGGTAAAATGTGCAAGTTCTGGAAGGCTATTACAGCCATGACCTGGGTTTTACTTAGCAGAGCCTTTACGGCCTGGATGATGTAAATTTCTTTTACTTTCCTTTTTTGAACTCAGCTCTAAGCCATGACAAGGTTGTTTGACCTCTGCCTAGTTAAATAAGTTTTTTAAAAGGATTTCATCGGTGAAGAAAAAGACTGTTTACTCAGTCGAAACTTGTAATAGATAGAGGGTTTCTTACTTATTAAGAGTGCAATAGTTACTATTTTGTTTTACTATTTTGCAAAGTTTAGTTTGAGCAGGCTTCAGCCTTGACCGATATTTATAAAAGGCCTTAGGCCATTACCCTTAATTTAATTCGTTTCTCTCAAGTTGTTTACAATGTTATTAATATATATTCTTTTTTTTTACAATTAATATTTAATGTAATTCTTTTATAGTAATTTGTACTATTTAGATTTTTACAGTGTTCTTAGGTGGGTACAATACTCTGTTTCTTTCTCATATTGGTTATTATTTGTAGATAACTTACAGTTATTAAATGATATGGATTTTTTTTACAGAAATGGTTTCAGTTTTAATTTCCTATTTTTACTTACAGTAATACATATTTACAGTTGCTAAATTTTATGAAGGAAAATTCGTGTAAGATTCTACAAATTGTAAATAAAGATGAAACATGTCTTTTGTAAACCCTAGGTAAAATGCTTTGAGTTTTTAAGTAAAACATTGGTTTCTAGAACAACAAGCAAATATGATTTTGGAATAAGTGATTATAAGAACTTATAGAAATACTACCTAGTTCTAACCCTAAGTGCTAGTTTGTTTACTGTTC
>LPNX010413039.1:31018-52684 GCA_001517045.1 Pseudotsuga menziesii
ACTATACTCTCCACCCAATCTCCTCCACCAAGTGACCAGTTAACACTCTTTTAACAGCTTCCCTAAGATGTTGTCTCATCATTTATTTATTTATTAATAAACTATTCTAAAATACATTAATTATTCTTGACCCCACTTGGTCATCAATTACAAACTTAGCATAAAATATAACATAATGTTCCTCAATAACATAAAATTGTTTTGCAAATTGGGGCATGTGACATACACACCCCCTTAATTTATAACATCGTCCTCAATGTTATTTATTCCTCGTCTTCAGAGTTCCCCTGAAATAGAATTGGATATGCATCCTGCATATGAATTTTCAATTTCTAGGTGGCTTCTTTTGGACTCAGGTGCTTCCATTGCACCTTCACTTGACTTATGGTGCGATTCTGAAGCGAGATCTCCCTCCTTTCGAGGATACAATCTGGTTCCACTAGAAAATCTCCTTTGGGTTCCACCTGCACATCATTCGAATTAATAACATGAGTAGCATCATGTACATATTTTTTTAATACATAAATATGAAAAACATTGCGAACTCTTAGATTTGGTGGTAGAGCTAACTGATATGCTACAGTATTTCAAAAGGACCACAATATCGAGGTGTTATCTTAGCACAACTACCTAACCTCAGAGAACTCTTTTTGGGTCTCACCTTAATAAACACATGTTCATCTACCTGGAGCTCCTTTGGAGTTCGTTTAAGGTCTGCTTGGCTTTTCTGTCAATCTTGTGCAACTTTCAAGTTACCTTGTACCTGTTTTACAATTAACTCCATCTCCTTCAATAATTCAGGTCCTAATACTAACATGTCCACTGGATTACTCCAAGAGATGGGAGTGTTGCATTTCCTTCCATACAGAATTTCAAAGGGACTATATCTAGCTGAAGCTTGATAATAATTATTGTAAGCAAATTCTACCAGGTGTAAATAATCTTCCCATTTACCTGGATGCTCCTTTACATACATTCTGAGTAGATCCTCCAATACCTGATTTACTCTTTCAGTCTGTCCATCAATTTGAGGATGGAAAGAGGTACTAAAGTTTAATGTAGTATTTAATCATTTAAACAAAGATTTCCAAAAATTACCTGTAAATTTAGGGTCTCAATCTGAAATTATCACCTTCAGTATTCCATGCAACTGAAATTTTTGTTTTAAGAAAATATCAACAATATTTGCAGCTTTATAAGTAGTTTTTACAGGTATAAAATAGGCTTCTTTACTCAATTTATCAACTACTACCATTATTGAGTCATTTAAGTTCTGATTTCTAGGTAATCCCGTGATAAAATCAAGGCTAATTATCTCCCATTTCCAGCTAGGAATAGGAAATGACTGAAGTAGCCCAGCTGGATGCTGATGTTCAGTTTTTACTTGCTGACATTCAAAGCACCTAGCAATATATTCTACCAATTCATTTTTCATATTTGGCCAGAAATAATCCTTTATTAACATGGTTATGGTTTTCTGATAACTCGGATGCCTTGAATAAGGAGTTTTATGAACTTCATTTAAAATTAACAGCTTATTCTTAGGTACATTAGGTACGTATAATCTATCTTTATACAATAATAATCCTTTTTCATTCAAACTGTACCCTGTACTTAAAATTTCTATTAAATTTTCTTTTAGTTTTGCTTGTAATTTTCAATAGTTTTCATCTTGTTTTTTTCCAGCTTCAAGCTGTTCTTCCAAGTCTGTCGTATAAGTGCTAATGGCTGCTGTAAAATTCATCTTTGCATTTCTACTTAATTCATCAGCAGCCTTATTCTCCTTTCCTTTAATATGTTGAATTTCAAAATCATATTCACTCAGAAAAGCTAGCCACCTAGCTTGCCTAGCATTCAAGTTAGGTTGGTCCAACATATATTTCAATCATTTATTATCTATCATTAGTATAAACTTCCTTCCTATTGAATGATGACGCCACATATTTAAGGCATGTATGATAGCAGCTAATTCTAAGTCATAAGTCACATAATTTTTCTCATGAATCTTCAGCTTCCTAGACTCATAAGCAATGGCATTTCCTTCTTGAGTTAATACTCCACCTAAACCGTCATTCCATGCGTCAGTACATACTATAAAATCTTTACTAGGGTTAGCAATTCTTAGAAGTGGTGTGGTGGTTAATAATATTTTTTAACTTTTTAAAACTGTCTTCACACTTCTGATTCCAATAAAATTTCTTCCCCTTTTTCTGCAAAGAGGTTATAGGATTCGCAATTTTTGAAAAGCCTTCGATGAATCTCTGATAATAACCAGTAATCCCCATGAATGATCGGACATCAGTTACGTCTTTTGGGACTGGCCAATCTTCAATTGCCTTTATCTTTTCGGGGTCAACATAAATTCCTTCCTTAGTCACCACCTGACCTAAATACTGGATTTTATCTTTAAAGAAGTCACATAATTTTGCAAAAGGTTGATGCTCAAGTAATTCTTACAAGACAATTTTTAAGTGGTCTTCATGTTCCTCTTCAGACTTTGAGTAAATTAAGATGTCGTCAATAAATACGACCACAAATTTATCCAGATATTTGTGCATTACATTATTCATCAGACACATAAAAATAGTTGGGGAAATAGTAAGCCCAAATGGCATAACGACAAACTCGTAATGTCCATATCAAGTCCTAAATGTTGTTTTAAAGATGTCTTCATCCTTGATTTGGACCTGGTGGTATCCAGATCGTAAATCAATCTTTGAAAACACGGTGGCTCCACGTAGCTGATCAAACAAATCATCTATGCGAGGTAACGGGCATCTGTTCTTGATAGTCATTTTATTTAATTGACGATAATCTATACAAATTCGTAGAGTTTCATTTTTCTTCTTAACAAAGATGACAGGTGCCCCCCAGGGAGACACACTGGGTCTAATGTAATTCTTATCAATGAGTTCTTTTAACTGCGACTTAAGTTCATTTAATTCTAGTATATTCATCCGATAAGGGGCTTTTGAACCTGGGCACTCCCGTTTTAATTCCCCTTTTGGAGGCAGTCCCAGAATTTCTTCCGAAAATACATCTAAATATTCCCTTAGAATCGAAATATCTTCCAATTTTAATTTATCTCTGTTGTTAGTGTTTTCTTCATCGATTACTATTACAGAAAAATCCTTATAGCCTTTCTTAATAGCTCTCTTAAGCTGCAAAGCATAAATCTGTCTTACAGCTGTTTTCCTAAGGATTCCCTTTACAGTTATTAACTTTCCATCGCTATTTATGCAAGTGAAGGTTTTATCAAAGCAATTCAAGACCACCCTATGTTGTTCTAACCAATCCATACCAATTAATATATCATATGAACCTAAAGGTATCACATTGAGTTGAACAGAGGTTTCGACCTGGTCCATAGTTGCTGCACAATTTTAACAAAGCTAATTACTTTTCTCTTTTCACTAGTAGCTAGCTGAACTAACCAAGATCTTGCAAACTTTTCAACTGAAAGCTTACACTTTTCTACTAAATTAGGAGAAATATAGCTTAAACTATCTCCTATATCAATTAAAATAGATATAGGTATTTGATTTATCTTACCTTCCACTTCCACCATGGAATTTTGATAATCTACTTGATGGTTCTCTAATGCTGCATTGATCCTAGGCATTGTCCTCGCTAAATCACCAACAGTCATCTCCTCCTGTATTGTGTGTATGTTGCTAACAGTATTCTTCCGATTGGGGCAAACTGATGCATAATGCAGACCATTACATTCCCAACAGTTTATGGATTCCTTTCGTTCAAAATTATTTGTATAGTTACTGTGGCTGTTAGCAGATTCTTTATTCCTTTGATTATTTGGATTGGTCTGTGAATTACTTTTGTTCCCTTGGAATTTTTTACTAGGAAAATTTCTAGTGTTATTATTCTTAAAATTTCAATTAGGCACAAAATCTTTCTTTTTCTATTCAAAGTTATTATTCCTTCTGGCCTTCCAGTCGGTCATACTTTCCTTTTTACGATTATGTTCATAACAGAAATTCACTTTTCTCATTACTTCTTCTAATGTTTTCGGATTGTCATACTCAATTCTGTCCTTTATATGATAAGGTAAACAGCTGAGAAACCGCTGTACCTTAGGTTTCTTGTCCATAATATATGGCACATATATGAGAAGACTTAGAAATTTACTATCCAGTTCTTTCATATTCATTATTCCTAGTTTTAGCTCGTAAAATTCCTTAGCCATTTCCTCATAAATACTGTTCAGATAAAAATTTCTTCTTGAAATATTTCTTAAATGTACTCCAATTTATATTTTTATCCCTTATACATTTTACTCTTTTTAGGTCCTGCCACCATATATCTGCTTTTCTTGTGAGATTATAAATAGCCATCATGGCCTTCAGTTGATTAGAGTAGTTATAAATTTGGAGTATTTCTTCATCCCGGACAACCAGGATTCTGCTTCTTCACCCTTTTCAGTTTCTCCATTAAAGGTTGGTGCCTTGATCTTCTTAAACTTTCCAGAGATTTCTTCGTAAGGTTTAAAATTTATTTTCCTAGTATGGTTATTATCTTCACTACTTTCACTAGTATAATCAAAGTTTTGTTGATGTAAATCACCATATACTTCAGAAGATGAGCTACTTTCGTTTTTAACTTGTTTAGTCTTTTTATCTTTATGCTGGTAACCCATATCTTCAGACTCGGTTCTTTTATCTTTTCTCTCAGTATGAAATATTTCTATTAAAATTTGATTTAGCTCCTCCTGAGCTCTCAAAATCCTCTCATTTTCTTTCTTAACTGATTCCATCTCTGTTTTTAATTCCTCAACTGTTTGTAGTAGTTCAGAAGAATTATTAGTTATCTCTTCTTGTATAGGTTCTTTTTGAAAATTATTTCGTTCGGTGTAAGGAGATTCCTCATCCGCATATTCTTCCAATCTATCCATACCTGTGGTTAACTCAGAAAACAAAAATTCTTTGGGAATATCATTCAAAACAAAATAACATCAGTATATTTATTTAAGTTTACTGTTTCACATAAGCAAGTTGAGCCACATTCATGCCTAGTGTTTGAACCTTGTGCTCTGATACCACATGTAACAACTCAAAAATTCGTAAATTCGTAAAAATTTAAAAATTTTCAAGTGACATTTAAAATGTCTAATGTTGCCTCTAACGTACCACTAACGATTAGTAGATAATAAAACAATTTATAGGATAAACAAAGACTTGCTTATTTATAATATTTTGTATTAACTAAAGGCTTCTCCTTGATAACTGAGTTAATGTTGTTTTTGACTTAGCAATTGTAATTATTCTAGAAGTAGAAAAAGAACTTGTATTTTACTGTTGCTAGATATACTGATGATTTCTTTTGTCAAGTAGGGAAAGGTTCTTGTGTGTGATCGGGGATTACTTAGCTTTAAGCTAACACAATGGGACTGATGGTTCCTTACAGGTTTAGCAGGTAAACATACGTTTCAGTAAAATAATATTTATATTCAAGTCAAGAAGATACTTCTCTAGCATGTTTATGATGCTATACTTAGAGTGTTTTAACTGCAGCTTGTCTCCATAAGAGGTAATGTTAATCTATAGTTATTTTGCTATCAAAACTCCGTAATGACGTTATATTAAACCATCTATGCATAGGTTAAACAGCATGATCACCTACTGTCAAAAGATATCCAAAACCCTAGATGGTTTTGATTCAGCTTCTAATAAAAGCTTGTATTCATGTTTATAGTAATTATGATTTAGAGTTTTAGATGTAAAGAATTTCAATTCCTATCTTGATGCTTAAATACACTCCATACTATTTGGTGTCCATCACAATTATCTTCTTTTCAGGGTGTTATACACAACATTCTCTCAATACTAACAAGATTACTTTTACTTTAACTATTGACTCCTTACTAAGTTTCTAGATTCGTTACTGAGACTCCGAACATAGTCTAAGGACTGTATTTACTAGCATTCCCAAAACTCAATTTAATAAAAGAACCAAACCATGAATCTCTTTTTAGGTGAAGAAATCTTCCTTATTACTTTACAGTCCTTTACTTTGATTTCTTAATACTTGTATCTTATACACTCAATCCTAATGTATCCTTTAGTTATAAACTAAACCCTTTTTACAAGTTGTTTATAAACTCTCAAGATAAGTTTATTGATTTTCATACTTTAAGATATCTTATAGATACTTGATCTCATCTACTCTTTTGTCCCCCAATTCTAGGTGTCATTGGATCTCATTCTTATGGTAGATTAACATTAAGTGAATCTTTCATCCACGTTTCAACTTATGTAGTTATGTAAAAGAACTACCCTACTTGTCCCATAACCAAACCCTAAAAGGAAAGAAATCCATACCTAATCCTATAGTAGGCAAACGAGACATACAAAACAATAATATTAAACATGATTATCAATCATAGGATTTGCAATGTATAGTTGATTAAATATTGGTTTATAATGATTTTTATGCCGGCTCCAATTGGCATCGCTGACTATAGAAACACCACCCATCACAAGGAAAAATTTCATGGACACGTGGTGAGGTTTTGTCCACATCTCAAGTTGAATCAAACGGAAATACCCTAACCCTTCTTTTCATAGAGTGAGGGTGCCTTTGTCCAATTTGGCCGAGCTGCGAGCTTGTGGCCATTGAATCTTGTTTACACCTACGTTGTTGTAGGTTGTCTTCTCGTGACCATCGAAATCCTATATACCCTTCCATTGTTGCAGGTTTCCTTCTGAATAAACAAAGCTGAGAGCTGGTTTCTTATGAGGACATGAGGTGGTTCCGAAGCTTTGTTGATTGTTGTGTAAACTTTTGGTGTAAAAAAGTCTGAGTCTTGTTGGCCACCGATTGTGGACATAGATTTCGAGTTTAGAAGCATGGTTTATGTGCTTCTGGCTTAGGTTGGAGTGTTACTCATTTTTCTTCATCTTTGTGTCTCAACGTCTTCTCAGTTTCTGGCTAGGTGCCAATAAGCAGTCTGAGGTGGTCGGTTCCCTCGTGACCATCGAAATCCTGTATACCCTTCCATTGTTGCAGGTTTCCTTCTGAATAAACAAAGCTGAGAGCTGGTTTCTTATGAGGACATGAGGTGGTTCCGAAGCTTTGTTGATTGTTGTGTAAACTTTTGGTGTAAAAAAGTCTGAGTCTTCTTGGCCACCGATTGTGGACATAGATTTCGAGTTTAGAAGCATGGTTTATGTGCTTCTGGCTTAGGTTGGAGTGTTACTCATTTTTCTTCATCTTTGTGTCTTAACGTCTTCTCAGTTTCTAGCTAGGTGCCAATAAGCAGTCTGAGGTGGTCGGTTCCCTCAACTTCATTCAAAAAGAAAAGCTTAACAGGTAACGACCTAACACAGGTTTTCATCTTACGTAAATTTTGAAATGTTTTAATTTAATAAAAAGTTTGTAACCAAAGGAATGTTACTCTTTGCAGGTCCTCCTCCCGGCTCTGTAGGTTGGAACGAGCTTGCTCCTTCAATTTTCAACTATGCAGACTTCCAGTAAGTCTCGGTTACACTATCAGTTTTTCTCCCGTGTTGGTGTTACGGTGGTTGTAAGATGAGGATACTTGTTGCTTAAAAGAACTCGGCCTGGGTTTTTAATGGATAGGTTATTCAATGTGTTGTTTTGTTTCTGTAAAGAAAACCCTAACGGGTAAAATGTGCAAGTTTTGGAAGGCTATTGCAGCCATGACCTGGGTTTTACTTAGCAGAGCCTTTACGGCCTGGACGATGTAAATTTCTTTTACTTTCCTTTTTGGAACTCAGCTCTAAGCCATGACAAGGTTGTTTGACCTCTGCCTAGTTAAATAAGTTTTTTAAAAGGATTTCATCGGTGAAGAAAAAGACTGTTTACTCATCAAAACTTGTAATAGATAGAGGGTTTCTTACTTATTAAGAATGTAATAGTTACTGTCTTGTTTTACTATTTTGCAAAGTTTAGTTTGAGCAGGCTTCAACCTTGACCAATATTTATAGAAGGCCCTAGGCCATTACCCTTAATTTAATTCATTTCTCTCAAGTTGTTTACAGTATTATTAATATATATTCTTTTTTTTTTACAATTAAAATTTAATGTGATTCTTTTTAGTAATTTGTACTATTTAGATTTTTACAGTGTTCTTAAGTGGGTACAATACTCTGTTTCTTTCTCAGATTGGTTATTATTTGTAGATAACTTACAGTTATGAAATGATATGGATTTTTTTTACAAAAATGGTTTCAGTTTTAATTTCCTATTTTTACTTACAGTAATACATATTTACAGCTGCTAAATTTTATGAAGGAAAATTAGTGTAAGATTCTACAAGCTGTAAATAAAGATGAAACATGTATTTTGTAAACCCTAGGTAAAATGCTTTGAGGTTTTAAGTAAAACATCGGTTCCTAGAACAACAAGCAAATATGATTTTGGAATAAGTGATTATAAGAACTTATAGAAATACTACCTAGTTCTAACCCTAAGTGCTAGTTTATTTGTTGTTCTTTTGTTTATTTGTTGAAATTTTTCTATTGTTTTTATAATAAATATTAGCACTAGAGATAGTTCTATGATTAGTATGATTGCTAAAGATTTATATATATATATATATATATATTCAGTTCTTTGTCTGAAGTAGATAAATTTCATAGATAGAGTATGTACTGTTGTTTCTAAGGAATGAATCATATGCAATCTATAAAACAAATTATTTACATTTTTCATTTAGAGTTAATAACGAATCCTTACATCTACTTAATCAACCAGTTGTACTAGAGTACTTCCTATACAAGGCGTGGAAAAATACAGTATGGTAATCTATTTCTATTTATTTCTCATTTAGCATAAATACTATTGTTTTTAACATAATATACAAATTACTAAGTTCATCAATATACAAATTACTCTTTTCTGCATAAACCCTAATCAAAAAAATAACATGTAGTTCCTTGAAAACTAATGATCATTTGTTGAAAATAGTAAATAAATTCTAAATAACCTGAACAAATAAAAACCTGTCAAATGATGAGGTGACAATAGCTTAAGGAAGCTGTTCCTCCCAACTAACTCCTGGAGAAAGCTTAGTCTGCACTTCCTCAGGACCCCCAAGCCTGTTTCCTGGTCCTCTTGGTAGAATACTGGGTGAAGGATGTATCCTTAAGACCTTTTGTCACCTGACTGGTCAAATTACAGTAGTAATCCAAACCTGCTTACAGCAATAAGAACTTCAGCCTAATATCTGCATAAGTTCAATTCTCAGCAGTTAACCCCTCAAACTGACTTCAATAATTCCCCTCCATCGAATTTCTCATGTGCATTTCATTCACACTGAGTGATCACCTTTCCAGAATGAGAAACGTCAGCTGTCTTCAATGGGAAGTTTTATAATAATGCCTAGGTCTTCTGGGTCAGTTTTTACTTAATGAGACACCTGCTCCAATTCCACTTTCTTGGGGAATCATGACCACAAATATAGGGAAGTTCCCACCTGCAACAGTTAGAAGTAGTTTGGGGATGCTGCCACTTGTCAGTATACTTTCCACCCAGTCTCCTCCACAAAGTGACCAGTTAACACTCTTTTAACAGCTTCCCTAAGATGTTGTCTCATCATTTATTTATTTATTAATAAAATATTTTGAAATACATTAATTATTCTTGACCCCACTTGGTCATTAATTACAAACTTAGCATAAAATATAACATAATGTTCCTCAATAACATAAAATTGTTTTGCAAATTAGGGCATGTGACAGAAACCAATATATTTAAATCCACAATTTATACCAGACATCTTATAGGGAAAAAAAGAAGCAATCTCATATCTAATTCCTTAATATGCACAATGGTAAACAAAGTTAAACTTTTGTACAATGATCACCATACCAGAAGCACCACAAAATATAGAGTGATATTGTTTCTATTTAGCAGGTGAACCAGATCTAGATAGAAGGACATCATACACAAATAAGAGGTGTAAAATTGAGAGGGATCTATCCAACTTGATACCTTTGATACACCTTTTCTCTTTAACCTTGTTTATAAGAATATTTGGTCCATCAATAACCAACATGAACAAGTAAGGTGAAAGTGGGAATCCTTTTTTGAGTTCCCTATTTTCACTAAAAAAAGAGGTAGAATAACCATTAATCAATACCGAAGATCTAGCAGAATTGATGCATTCCATTACCCAGTTAGTAACCTCAATAGAGAAACCCATTTGGATAAGTATGAATCTTAGGTAAGTCCAATTAGAGTTTATCATATTTCTCGATGAGATCCATCTTCAAAATAAAAGCATTTAATTTCATTTGTTTAACCGATTGCAAGAATTCGTGTGCAATACAACCAACGTCCATAATTTTCCTATTTGGAAAAAACACAAATTTTTCATCAGTTATGAATCTACCTAAAGCACGCTTGGTTTTGTCTAAGATCATTTTAGTAATGATTTTATACATAATATTGCACAAGAAAATAGGGCTATAATCATTAACAGAAACTAGCTTTTCCTTCTTTAGGACCAGAGTTATGTAAGTCACATTCAAACTATTAGGGATCTATCCCATCTAGGTAAAATTCTACAGTCCAACTGTCTAGACCTAGAATTTTATCTTTAGAGAAATTAATAAGTACCTTTTTACCTCATCCATAGAAATTGGTGCCATAACGCCTTCGTTCATGGGATATTAAATAATACCCCTAATTTCACTAGATATTGCTAAATACCTACCAAAATCATTTTTTGAGCCCCCTTCCCAATACACATTTCCAATTAAAAAACCCTTATTTTTACGAGATATTACATATTTTTACTACATACAACTTTTTACACCCCCAATACCTATAAACCCCTCATATACTACTCCCCAGCCGCCCCAAATAACTACAATATATTGACCTTATTTTTCATAATTTAAAAACCCTCCTTTATGAATGAACGTGATAAGATCTTGGCCAACAAGGTGAATCCCCCGTTATGGAAGGTCATCTTCCCTGCTGAAAAAACGAGGAAACTTTTTATGGCATTTAGTTGATTTTCCAAATTTGTAATTTTCCTTTGAGAGTATATATCTTGTAAATGACTAACAGCACCAGATTTCAGTGCTTTGTTGTCACTAAAAAACTCCTTTTGGTCCCCCTCGACATTCCAAATGGCATTTGTCAATCTTCACTAATTTGCATAGAGATGCTTTTTTTTTTGTATCGTTACCCTCTACTTGAAGCCATATGGCCGAATTTTTTCCCTCCATGTTTCCTCCCCATGGTTTCAAAATATTTGATATTTTAGTCTCAAGCATTAGAATATCCTCCTTCCCCTTTAAATAAAAAAAGGCATCAACCACTTGCCCTGAGATGTCTTCAATCTCTGCTTGAATCTTAATCAGCTCTCTATCATTTTCATCCTTTTTTATCTTTCTCCCACCTTATAAACTCATCCATTGACATGGATAATTTATTGATAATGCTATGCATCGGAGAGTAATGCACAAATTGAGATAATGCCCTCCATTAATCCTGAACAAATTCACAAAAAACCTATTCCTCCATCCAGTAGGGGTTAAGTTTAAAAGGATATTGTAAAAAAAACATTCACAAAATCCAATTGTAAAACTATAGCTTTATAATATGAAATTCTAGTACAATGAGACCAAGAACGATAACTCCCCAAAGACTCATACAAGTCTCCAAGCATGAAAAACTTGTACATACATTTAGAAATAGTAGCAACAACACAATGACCATTTTTGCAGGTCACAATAAGGACATTTGGTATGATGTCAACAAGCTTAACTTCCTCGAAAAGAGACCAGAAGAAATCATACAATGGATCTATGATATTACCCGCTCCCCACGTTTCATCAACTGACATTATAAAATTTAAATCACCCACTAGAATAAGGGAATGATCTGACAGTAGTCCCTCCTATGCAGCTTGTTCCCAAAAAACCTTTTTGTGATGGTATGGCTCATATACATTTAATACTCTAATGATATTTTGAAAACCCTTGATTTTTCCGTCATAAAAATTACCTGCAATGATGGAGTAATCCTTAAAATAAGCGATAACCAAATTCCAAGCCAAAAGCACACCCCCAGACAACCCAATAGAGTCTAACACACACAGTCACCATAAAGGCTTAATTTTCAAGAAATAATTACAAGCATTTACAGATGATTTCATTGTCTCTTGAAGCATAACAACATCTGGATGCACATTCTCCAAAAATATTTTAAGGGCATACCTTTTATGGTTGCTGCCAAGCCCTCGAATTGTCATCTAATTACCAAAATCAATGTCCATGTACACTTGCATATCATCCTAGTTGAATAAAAAAATTTAGCTAGGATCTATTTAGTTACCAAGTTTATCTTAACCTAGGCCTCCTTCCACATTAGAAGCCTCAATCTTTAATCTGTTTTTAATTCATGAGAGAAGATGATATCGTTTGATGAATTGTGGATAAATTATTCATTGAATAAGTAAGTTGTATTGATTCTATCAATATTTTCCACCTCCTTCTTCCTTGTTACATTTTCTTCGTGTTATATAGTCTGTCATCTTCTTCCTTTGTATAGCATGAAATGCTTTCCTTCCACTATAAATATTCTCCTCCCCTTTCACCTTGTATTAGCCATCTTGTCACTCCAAAACCCTACCCTTGACATTATAGGTACAATTTATCCTATAACCATTGGCATCTAAATCATTGATATTGTCCTAACATACTATGCCCTCCACCACCTACTAAATCCCTAAATCAAGTCCCCTAAGAAACCCAAAAACCTCCATCACTTCCTCCATGTACACATCTATCAAACTTTTAATCTCTATTAAATTATATTTATGTATATAGGTAAATAGATATAGATATAAGTATATCATGTCAACATATTACCCATTTGAATCATGTTCGTGTGTGTGTGTGAAGCTTGCTATCTCGATCAAGTGTACTAGCTAGATCAATATATTTCTATCAAGTTATCTGTCCACCCTTGATTGAGAGATGGACTAACACTTGATCAAGCTAATTGAAAATTCGCATGCCAATTACTTGATAGATCGTTTTTAAGGGCTTGATATAGCTCGATCGAGTGCTTAATTTACACAACTATGAAACTCAGTGATATTTTTCATCATAGGTAGCATAGTTAAGGCCAATGGTTTCCCCGATGAATCCTCTATCAAATGACATATCATTTTCACACTTTTGATTTCATTTTATATTTTATATTTGATTTCTTTTGAAATTTATGCTACTTTTTTTCCATGGTTTCAAAGTTGTTGAGAGAACAATCAATACAATAAAAAATATGCAACAAAAAAATTAGAAAAAATAAGTGGAATATGTGTGGACCTTTCCTTTTCAAAAAGTAGTTTTTTTTTTTTCAATTCATCTAAATAGTTGCAAAAATATTAACATGCACACAAAGGTGTATACAATGTGATTCAAGTATTATTAAGTCAAATTTAAAACATAAAATTAAATGTGTAGGGCGAGGGCATCTACTACATTCTGTGTAGAGCATTCTCCTATATATTTTTTGAAAATTATATATTGAAAATTGAATTATTTGACGGTAACAAAACTCACTTGTTAACTTTTCCATAAATTTGCAACGACAAACATTTAATTAAAAGCAAATTTTGCACATTAAATGACACTAATATTTTTTAATGACACTAATATTTTTTTTAAAAATCGTTAGAAATACAACACAATTCGCTACAAGTTTCTTTTCTATTACATTAACTAAATTTTTGATATGCCCCAAGTTCTAACTAGGGTTAGGATTTTAACCCTCTAAAACCTTCTTAACCTTACATGATTAGCTCTACATGTATGTGTAATGAAATTTTGCATGACTTCCAGCTAGTGTTACAATGGTTAGATTTATACTCGTGCATGTATGAGTAATGAGAATTAGTGTCACATCTACGTAGTGTTGCCATGATAGTATTATGTTCATTTATGAAGGGAACATGGATTAGAACGGCGTGATGGTCAATGCAACATATGATAACGTTTGAAGACGATAATAAGATTTAGGAAACATGGATTAGAACGGTGAATACACACCATATATTAATGGGGATGGGACTGTAATTGGTGGGGATGGGACTGTAATTGGTGTGAATGAAACATGAATTAGAACGACGTTCAAATGGTCAATTTACCTTTTTCCAATAATGGGATCAAACGTGGATAACGAATCGAGATATCAAGGCTCACCTGTAACCCCTTACTTCAACTCGATTTTCAATATTTATAAATGATGTCATTTTCTAGATGTATATAAACACGGGCGATAACATATAATGTCAACTCAATATTAAATTGCTTGTTACCATGTGAATGTGATGACTAGACACTAAAGGACGCCGTGTAAAAGAGAGTGTGAGATTAGGGATATGAAGGCTCCCCTCAAACCATTAAGTTGAACTAGATTTTCAATAGCTATCAATGATGTCATTATATATAAAAATGCAGGGACAACATATAATGTCAACTCAACATGAAATTGGTGACTAGACACTAGACATTGATTAAACTACGTTGTTAATAAAATATATTTCATATCCTTTGTAGTGTTCATTTATACTTTCAATTTAATATGGTTGGCTAGCATATGGACATGTGCCTTTTAAACTTCATATGATTTTAATTAAACACACAGGTGTTTTTAAATCTTTTAAATCTTGAAACAGACATAGGTACATGGCAATCATGGGTTGTTGGCCACCATTTTTGAAGGTGAGAGTGAATGGCTAGGACCTTGCAAACTTTGTTCGGTGAGATCTCACATTCAAATAATCGCTTACACCAAGAAAATATCATACTTCACGCCCTTTCTCGTACATAACATAGCTGTAGTTTTTGGATTTTTTTTAAGATGACAAAATGTTGCATGTCTACTGAAATTTAGAAATCGAGAACGTGCACGCAACTCTTTTGGTATGGAATGATTCATATCTCTTCCCGTGATGTCAATAAATACAGAAACTTTTATATAGGAGAACAAATACTTATCATAACTTTTATATAGTAGAACAAATATTTTTATATAGTTGAAAAGATGAGTTAGTGTTATAAGAGATATTAAACAATTTACTTTGTTACGTTAGTTTAAAAGTGGTTGAATTATGTGAATTGTAAGTAGGAGGTCATAAGATCAAGTTCTATACTTTTTAAAATATTCTAAATTTTAATTGATGTCTTTACTAAGTTAAGTTGCCAAAACTACAACCAGACAGTGTATCCTATGTATCATACTTTCAAAGGGTTTTCCATGATATGCATTTCACCAAAAAAAAAAGTTTTGATAAAGAGTGAGAGTGTTTCTCAAAGGTTGATGTATCTATGCCCATGGGGGACGGAGTAAATGGTAAAGTTGAAATGTTGTAAATGGTTGTAAATGGAAGGTCTTGTGTTCAAATCCCCCCCCCCCCGCAAACTTACCTGTGCACCATGGTTCATGCCCTATGGATGCACCTAGGGGTATAGTGGTAGCGGGATTGGATCCCTGGACCCCGTGTCACGCAAGTAACAACCCAATCTCTAGTTGTCGATTCCCCTTGTAGAAAAAAATGTTGATGTATCTATTTAATTTTGTATTAAATAAAAATGGGACATATTAAAAAAAAGTTTGAATTTCTAAAAACATTAAAATATTCATTAAGAAAGCCATATTTGGTTTATGGAAATGGATCCAACAATTGAATATGTCCAACACTTTGTAGAGAAAAAAGACTTAGGTTATATAGCTTGGTTCTTTATAGATAAAATGGACTTTGTTTATCAAGCTTAGCACTTTTTAGATGAACTAAACTTAGATTATTTAGCTTGGATCCATAGGTATTGTAACTAGACCGAGGAACTTATTACGACGCTTGAAACAAGAAAATGGCAGTTGGAGGAAATGCAGACGACACATGTTAAAAATTCTTTTGAGATACAGTTCCTTCATTGAGGCTATTCATAATCATATATCTTTAATAGAGAGTAATTTAAGATTTTCAGCAATTGTTCACCAAATTCCCATGGCATCCATGTTGTAAGCATGGGTGATGAAGATAGGGATGCCACAGGGAACAAAGAAGAATGACCTCAAATGAAATAATTTATGTAAAGACAAATAATCCCTATCAAATAAACTCAATCATTTAACACGAGAAGTGGTAAATCATAAGGAAAATGAGGACAAAATTATGAATTTTTTTTTAAATGTTAGAGTCCTTCAAAATGATATGCATATCCTGCGATGTAAGTTAGAAGAGCATGCTAACAAGACCACAAATCTCAAAAACAATTGTGACCATTAGAGAAACAAAGTCGTGACTTACAAATGAAGGATCAAGCATCGATTCGAGAAGATGTTGCAATTTAGTGTGATTAACAATCACAAGAGAAAAAGGATGCCAAGAAACATTTTGAGAAAATCTTGTCAAGTAAAGACAAGGAAATTAATCATCTGAAGAATCGTAGTTAAACCTTTACTAACAAAAACGTTACAAGGACATATCAATCTTGAAAATAAAAAAAGAAACATCCATGGATGTAAGTGAATTAAGAAGGTTTCTAGAAGTTAAGATTGTAGAAAAAGAAACCTTAACTGATCTAATTGAATCAACATTTTTTAAAGTTGAAACTATGGATCAAGGGCCCCTAATGGAATTGATCAAAACTAAACATCAAAGCGTCATTACTATTGGAAATTTATTAGTGAAAGAGCATCCAAAAATTGTGTTCAATAAACAATTCAACGACAAATCAACATCTAAAGTTTTAGTGATGGGTGATGCTCCATCAATTAGCATTGTTGAAGTCAACGATGCACAAGTGAATATGAAATATGAAATATCAACATGTTGCCTCAAGTATACCATGAAAATATTAAACCGGATCTTAAGAAGGGACAACCTATCAAGGTACCATATCAACACCCAAATTATAGAAAAGGTGTCACATGAGAATTATTATACCAATGTCAACATTGTCCTTACATATCGAAGCATCCAAAAATCAATAGATATTGATCTCAACAACATCAAAGACCAAATGAAGTATTTTATCATCTAAGATTTCCAAAGAGAATCCATTTGGGATGCATTAATCCTTTTTCAACGAGACAATATTTTTCAAAGCTTCGAAATTTGTTTTGCGAGTCTTATCAATTAGGTAGGAATTATGAAATGATCCATAAATCAGCTATTAGAATAAATTTTCTCATAATGCCCATTCTTTAAGGCCAAAGTATCTTAAGATGCAGTTTGACTTCTAATGTACCTGGGGTATATTGCCATTATGTAATGATGTATAGTTACCTATATTATATAATCTTGTAGGTCAATACTAACTTATTTTTGTGATAATTATAAGTCGATCATCTTTTCCAAATGGCATAACTCATCACCCCCTAAGTATATTTACTATACATGTCCACTGTATTACTTTTATTAACCAATCTTATATATATTTATATAATAAATATATATTATTTAATATGGATATACGAGATTTCAGTATGCATTTATGATGGTTTCACTAGAAGTGAAACTTTAGATCCACTTCAAGTAGTCAATAGAATGATTGTGCATATCCTTGGAATGTACAAATAGTGAAAACCTTTCTTATGTTCAATACAACTACAATAGAAGTCCTCATAGTTTTATTGGCTATGACACTTTTAATATGTATTTGGGATCTAACCATTGGAACCATGACATAGCTCCACCTATTGCATCTACACATGAAGAATCCTCCCATGTTAAGCCTAAGGAAAATAAAGAAGTAAAATTTGTTGAATGGATACAATACATACAACAATAAGTTCATGAAATTTTGCAGAAAGCTAATGCCAATACAAGCAATGACATAGTCATCATTAGGCTACACACATGTTTTAGGTCAATAATAAGGTATGATTGCACTCGTAGAAATAATGACTCACAAGTCCCCCTAAAAATATTAGATTAGTTCAATATGGCACTTAAACCATCAACGAACTTGTAGGCGAGAATTTTTTTCAATTGATTATTCCACCTTTTATTGGCTTACACTATGTATTTAATGTGGATCTACTTCAATAATATTTTCCACCTTTGTCGAACACCTCTAAGGTGGTAGAACAGTTGGTCCCTGGAGAAATAAATCCTAATTGCATTGAGAAAGATACAATCAACTAGATCATTGACACCAAAATAAATAACTCCCACAAATAGAGGATACAATGCTATCAAGTTGTCAAAGTAGGGAATCGTCTTCATAAAGGCAGGTGGTTCACCTGTAACCATAATTAACAAAGGTTTTCACATCTAATGGGGGAACCTGACACAACGAAGACCATATATTTCTAGAAGGGGATGAATGATCTATGTAGATGTAGTGACCTCCCAAATATACCACTAACTCATAGACAATTTTGCATGCACCTTGCCATTTTTGCAATAGTTTTGGATGTGTTTAGCTTCCACTACATTTTTTTGGTCACTTCCCATAATTTTTTTATGATTAACAATGGCTCAACAATATTTGTTTTCTAGGTAGGACAAATACATAAAGCTAGGAATAACCTTTGTGATGGTCCAAGAAATTCCCCAAACATATTTCATATGCAAAATTTGTAGCCTCAAGAACTTGATGTATTAACTAAGCTCCTCATAGTTCACATTCCTTTTGTCACCTCATCTGCTAGGGTTTTGGATCTTAATGTTTTATACTCTTAGAATTTTAGACTTTATGCTTGAAGGCCATTTTAGCATCTTGTTATGGGAATTTTGTGAATGAGCATAACCAACATATCTCTTCTTAGAGATAAGTTATGATCATTTTTAAGTCAATTTGTATTACTTCAGATATTGCACTTCTTTCATCGTCTCATTCAATACTAGAGTTTGTGTTTCACTATATTATTGTGTTTTTTGCAATATCTCTATGTTATTTCACTTATTATTATTATTATTATTATTATGTTTATTTAATAATCTAAATCACTAAGGGTGATGTTTTCCTTCCTCGATCATGGTAAAGGTCTTGATACCCATTGTGGTTGTGCAAAATCTACCACGAATGCCCATATTCCTACTTAGAGAAGATCCCTACGAAGTTCTTATGTGGTGGTTTAAGGGCTTGGTCGCAATACTTGAGTTCAAGAAGCTTCATATAAGGCCTAAGGCACTATTTCATTAACCTAGCCATGGCCAAGGTCCTAAGACCCATCTCTAGTGTTCAAATCCCTCTAACAACATCCATATCCCACTTGAAGGCCAAAGATCCTCTAGAGAGTGCTTGTGTGGTGGTTCAAGGCCTCATAATTTCATTGTGATTGATCTTGATACTAATTGGTTTGGGCTTAAGGCCCTCGTTTTCTTCCCTTTACCATAGTAAAGGCCCCAAGACCCATTCCTAGTGTCCAAAACTTGCTAATGCAAGACACATTCATAATTAGAGGCTATCGATCCCTTGTAGAGATCATTTGTGGTGGTTGAAGAACTCGTTCACAATGCTTGAGCCTAAGAAGCATCATATATGGCATGGGGCACATTTTTTTCTTCTCTAACCATGGTCAATGCCACAAGACCCTTGTATCATGTGCCAAAATTACTAACACATCCCCTATAGAGGGTTTGTATGATGGATTGAGGCTTTGTTCATGGTGCTTGAGTAAAAAAGGCTTCATTTACGACCTAATGCCATTTCTTTCATCTTGAGATGATGGTAAAGACCCCAAAACCCATTTCTTGTGTCAAAAAATCAATAATGTTGCCCATATTACTAATCGAAGGAGAAATAACCCTTATAAAGGTAATATGTCATGGTTTGAAAACTCATTTATAGTGTGTGCGCTAAAGAAGCTCCATATAGGTACTGAAGCGCTTGTTCTCCTTTTATGCCAATACTCAAAGTCCAAGACCCATCCATGGTACAAGAAACTTGCTATAGAGCCCATATCTCACACCGATACCAAAAATCCCTTAAAGAAGCCCTATGTGATTCTACGAGGCCTCGTTCAAGGCATTTAAACCATAGAGTCTTTACTTAATCCATCCATGGTACAAGAAACTTGCTATAGAGCCCCATATCTCACACCAACACCAAAAATCCCTTAAAGAAGTTGTACGTGATGCTACGAGGCCTTGTTCAAGGCACTTAAACCATAGAGTCTTTACTTAATCCATCCATGGTACAAGAAACTTGCTATAGAGCCCATAGCTCACACCGATACCAAAAATCCCTTAAAAAAAGTCCTATGTGATGCTACGAGGCCTCGTTCAAGGCACTCAATCCATAGAGTCTTTACTTAATCCCTAAGGCATTCGAATATTAAATAAAGGTATCTATTACATTTTCAAAAGGCATGCACATGATTTCTTTAGATAAGTTATGATTTCTAAAGTTGGGTTGAGCTCCTTGGAAGGCTCGTAAGCGAGAAATTAAAATGATTATAGCGATGAAGATGTAACGGTTAGGTGTAAGTTTTGAATAAATTGGGCGTTGTGAATCCTATACCAACACCTTTTTCCAAAAAAAATCCTTTCACATCTAAGAGTAATAAAGCTCTATCCAATAAGATTGATAACGAAAACTAAATTATGAATATTTAACCCTTAAGTTGTCCACCCACGAATTGGTAAAAATGCGGCTGCTTGGATATTTTGAGAGAAGGGGATGATATGTTAAAATATATCAAGGCTCGCTTCTAACCCTTAATTTAAACTCGAATTTCAGTATTTATAAATGATTCCATTTTCTAGATAATATAAATGCGGGCGCACATATAATGCCAACTCAATATTAAATTGTTTGTTACCATGAGAATACGATGACTAGACACTAAAGGACGCCGTCTATTGGAAAGTATAATGACGTGTTAACCTAAATGGGATTAGGGACATCCTCAGTTTCTAGATATATATAAATGCAGTGAGCGGGGACAACATACGTGAATTTGGTGACTAAATCATATGCATTGATTAAACTACGTTGTAAATGCAATCTATTTCATATCTCCTTTATACATACATTCAATTTAATTTGGTTGACTAGGATGCACATGGCCTTTTAAAATTAATATGGTTTACTAAAAACACAAATGTGCTTTTAAATTTTGAAACGTACACAAGGGCAAACATGGATTGTGGTCAACACCATGTTTGAAGGTGAGAGTGAATGGATAGGACCTTGCAAACTTTGTTCGTTGACATCTTATTCTCAAATTTTGCTTGCTTCAAGAAAAGACCATACTTTACGCCCTTTCGGATACATAACATAGCTTTATTTTTTTTAAAAGACGACAAAATGTTATATGATCATTGAAATTTAGAAATCGAGAATATATATATATATTTTGATTGGTTTGTATCTTTAATTATGTTGTTATTAAATATATAAATTTTTTTAAGCTAGTATTTATAAAGTTTTAAATTAGTAATGAAGTACTTTAATAATATCCTCATTTATGATCTCTTAATAATATACTCATTTATTGTCTAGTCTATAATTCTTAAATTAATACACAAATTTTTATAATTTTTTTTTCCAACTAAAATTTGCTCCCTACTCTTCCAACATTAAAAATAAACAAGTGGAATAAGCAACAAATTTGCTTAGTACCTGCCTCCTAAAAAGAGATTGAAAATATATAGCAATAGGATAATTTTGCTATAAAAATATATGATAAAACAAATATAATTACAATTTG
>LPNX010413042.1:7844-28500 GCA_001517045.1 Pseudotsuga menziesii
AATTTAAAAATATTATTTTATTATTGGAAAAATAGTCGTGCACTAGTCCTATATGTTCTCTATATGTATACCGGTTTTCGTAGGTTTATTCCATCATTTAGACACTCAGACGCTGCACCCACAAAAACATATACCTTATAATTTGTCCAAAAAATAAAAAGTGTCCGTTAAAATTTATAAAAAGTGTCTGTTAAAATTTATCTAACTTTAGATAGTTAACAACATTTTCAATAGAAAAAAATATATATATTTGGAAAGGTCATTCAATTTCCTACATTTCTTGTTTTTAACTGATCGCAAGATTCATTGTGTAAGTGTCTCAAAATATCCATGCAAGTTGATGGATGCCTGTTTTTTCAGTTTTGTATTGCATCTAACACACCAAAAGAGACCCTCAACTTCTTGCACACACCCAATTCTTAAGTCAAGGTTGACTCAAAGTATACAAACTACAGAATTTCTAAGTTTGATTCAAACTATACAAACTACAAAATTAGTGTTATAAACAAATGCTTAGGTCAAGGTTGACTTAAAGAATAGAAACTATGTTAGAAACAAATCCAATCTAATGTTTTGTCAGTGTTTATGTTAAATTAAAAACAAACTTTATAATATGAAACTAAGTGATGTAAAAAAGTCCAAACAACCCTAGAGGTAGACTATCGATACTTTTGGTACCCAAAAGGACAAAACGAGACATCTCTCTTAGAGCTTCACATGCAATATGCATTTTATAAGGCAATTTCGCATTGGAAGGCAATGATCACCTTAGTACATATTATGCTTTTGCAAAGTTAAAAGTTTATCGAATGGTCACTTTGAATCTAGTTTACAACGCCAATAAACGAACCGATCTGCTCTTCTACTGATTTCCATGATCAGCTTCAAATATGGCAGGGGCTTACTGCCTATGGAGCCTAACTTGTTACAGTTTGTAGTTGGCCTAACTAATGAATTCCATGATATCACGTTTGGCCTTAGCCCTGCTAATTGCATTTGCCGAAAANATGGCAGGGACTTACTGCCTATGGAGCCTAACTTGTTACAGTTTGTAGTTGGCCTAACTAATGAATTCCATGATATCACGTTTGGCCTTAGCCCTGCTAATTGCATTTGCCGAAAAAGCTCCAATGCCTCCTTGCCCTACCAATTGCATTCGCCGAAAAAGTTCCAATGCTTCCTTGCCATGCCCATGCTAGGCACACTGTGCAATCGTTGAATTCCATGTTAACAAGGAGTCATGCCTGCCATTTCATTTTGCCCAAACAGTTTCAGGGCTTATTCATTGTGCCCATGCTATGCATACCCTACAATAATTGAACTCCAAGTGACCACATTCTGTGTTAAACATGCTGATTTCATTTCATCTAAAAGTCTGAACGCAACATGTGCATGAATTTTTTTTCCATGTTCCAGAGCTCCCAATCTTGAACATGCTGGCAATATGCTTGAAACAATAAACGAATTAGGCTTCATCCCTTATGCCTACATTTTACAGAGAAGAGCCAAATCTTTTTCATAGAGCCTCTCCAAACATACCCACTAATCATTGCATTCCATGACAGTATATTTCGTTCAAGAATTTTGTCAAATACTGGGCGTGCATCAACCAGACTTTGACTTCGACTTCTCACATACATGACCACCACTTTGTTTAATAAATACACATTTTGTTCAAACCTGTCCATAAGCATGTGGTTATGGACTTTGCTGCCCTCTATAATGGCTTTCTCTACAGTGCATTCCTGCAAGAGAGAATCACAGGTGTTTGAGTGAAGAGGAATACCTTGTTGACGGGTTCCGTGCAAAATACCCAGTTCCTTTGCATTAGTGGCACAAGATGTGTTGTTTAGATGTGTGGACTCTGCTTTGTAAACAACGGGGAAGTTGAGAACAAAATACGTGTGACATCACGTTGCATCCCCTCTACTCTTCAATGCTGCATGTCACTCGAATGAGTTGAGAATATGAGCGACATAGTGCACTCAAATGAGTTGAGAATATAAGCGACATAGCGAAGAAGCTCTAAGGTCTTGACTAACAGGTTTTGATGTTTAGATGTCGTGTCTGCCTAAATATTTGTTGTTTTACTCTCAACCTCTGCGACTGTGACTGTGGCACTATTAACCATCCAAGTTACCAACGTTAGGCTGCTGTTAGACTGCACCACATCCTTTTGTGGTAATATAAGAATCCACATGATGTGCAGAGGTGTACTGTTGGATTTACGGTGGCCTCTAGAATTTCAGGAGCAAAATATTCATATCTGTGTGGATCTTAAACCAGTTGTCCGGAAATGCATCGCCCAAAACGTTGGGACACAAGAGTCATCCGTTCGGTACCATCAATGACTGGAAGGTGAGCAAGCCTATAAGTTCCAAGCCTAAGTTCCAGGGGGTCGAGCAAGATATTTTACATGCAGCAGAGTAATAAATGCTGGGGCGGCTACTGCAGCACTGATCCAACGGGTATTGCATAATGAATATTGTTCACCTTGAGCAAGTCTCCAATAATATTAGTTACTAGCTGAGGAACTGGGAGGAAGCTTTGTCTGCCATAGAAAAACCTGGCGATCAATACTTTACATGATATAGGATATTTAATGCTACGGCTACAATATTGTGGGCCATTGGAAGATCCAAATGGCCCACAATGCTGTGGCCGCATCATTAAATACCCTGTTTGAGATTCAATGACCCACAATGTTGCTACGGCAGCATTAAATACCCTATAGCATGTAAAGTATTGATCGCTGAAAAACCTAACTTCAACGACATGTAACTTCTGCAACAGGAAGAAAGCCTGAAAACCTAAGCACAGGGCATGAAAACCAACAGAGAACGGGCACGACAACATACGGTGGATAAACACGAAAACCAATTGATAAACATCGAACACGTGGCATCATCTAATTTGGGTGAGGGATGACTAAAATAAATAGTGTTTTTCAAAACCCACCCAGGGCAAAACGCCTAATGACGTAATTAATCGGGAGCAGGCGTGGAATTTGACGTTGTACACAACGTTTTTTTCATTTTTACACGTATTTGACATGTAATTTTTTGATAAACATGTAAATGTTGATAGGTAAAAAAATATTTGAAACGTCAATTTGACGTTTATGAATTTAGATCACCCGTCAAAATTTTAAATACCTATATTAACTACTAAAACTTAGCTAACAATCATTGGTCATTGTGCTGGGTCAGCTCTTAGACTGCCCTTAATTTCTAGTTAATGAAGAAATACATAAATGCTAGACTTTTCTATTTCACAGAATCTCTAAAATGTTCTCCTTTAAAATTTTATAATTTACTTAATTAATAAATTTCTATATAAATATTTTACTCATATTTATATATAATATAAAAAAATATTTTATTCACATTTATATATAATATTAAAAATAAATTGACACTCCAAAATTGGTTAAATGTCAAGTGATAGGCACGGAAAACTTGAAACCGTCATTAAAAATTTATTGAGAGGCACAAGAAAAATGAATTTCAAGGCCTGGTCGGGAGCGCACACAACAAGGTAGTGGAGCTTGGAAGGAAGTCTTAATCGGGAGCACAAACACCAAGGTAGAGGAGAGTGGAAGGTGTTTCAAGAGGTTTTATAAATTCTCCATTGCCCGGCCTTGCCATTACCAACTCTCCTTGGATGGTTTGGACATCGTTCTCCTTTTAAAATGGTTTTTGTGATGTGTTTCACTATTGGTTTTGTTGTGGGATATTGCATCATAGTAGTTGGTCGTCAATAAAGTTGTTACTTGAGCACATGCACGACTATTGCCTTGTAGTGGGAAGCAGAAACACCTCCTTTGGAAAGGAAGGAGAATAGGAGAGACCATGCAAGATGGTTTTTAGCAAAGCATTTCAATTGTTAATGTGAAGTTCTCAAACATGCATTCTTTATTTTCTTTACAATTATTAATGTAAATATTTGTCCAAAGGCTATTGTTGGAAAAATGTAATTACTCGCAGATCTGTACTTGACTTCTAGCCGACTCTGTCAGAGTCTATACAAGTCAAGATCTTGTCTGTCAGTCTGACAAGAGGGAAGAGTCCACGAGTAGGCAATGTAAACCAGTTGAATTTATTTCTGAAGCTAAGTTGTTAGGTAGATAGTTATTACAATCTTTAATGGAGAGTCAGTCGGCCCATGTAGTAGCAATCTTCAGGTTGCCTATAAATAGAAGAAGCAAATTGTAAATCAGTTTATAGACAACACAGACATTAGATAGCAGAGGAAATCAGGGTGAGAAAGAGAAGTCGAAGCTCAAGCTTCGGTGCATGTGATTTAGTCGGAGAGCTGAAGCTCTGTAGACCGACAAGTCTGGACCGACCAGTTTGTAACCGACAAGTTTGTAATACGTTGTATTTCTGCATAGTTAAATATATGAAATAGTTTGTGGTTGAAAAAAAATTAAAATTTAATATCGACTGAGCCCTAAACCCAAGTTTAGTCGGCTTGGTTTTGGCTATCTGGTATCAGAGCTAGGTTATATCAGAGCAAGGTTTATATCAGCCCAAGATTTAGGAAAGAAATCTTGTCTTAAAAGGTGGAAATTTAATTTTCTAAGGAAAGTTAATTAAAAAAATAAAAAATGGCTTCCACTTCTGGTTCATTGCAACCTGCAAGTTTTACAGGAAATAATTATGAATATTGGTATTTAACAATGAAGGCTTTATTCAGAGGTCAAGATGTCTGGGAGATAGTCCAGCATGGTTATGCAGAACCAGCAGACATGACAGCATATAGCAATCTCACACAAGATGAGAAAGATGTCTTGAGAGAACAGAGGAAGAAAGATGGAAAAGCTCTATTTTTCATACATCAAGCTATGCATGAGAGCATACTCCCAAGAATAGCAACAAAGACTAATGCTAAGGAAGCATGGGATACATTGGAGACTGCCTATCAAGGTTTGGATAAGGTAAAGACATCAAAGCTGCAGATTCTGAGAAAAGATTTTGAATCTCTGTCCATGAAAGATTCAAAGAATGTAGACACATTCTACACCAGATTTGTTGGGTTGATAAACAAACTGAAATCTCATGGAGAACCCATACCAGACCAAAGGGTTGTTGAAAAAATTCTCAGAAGTCTTCCCCCAAGATTTGAAAACTTGGTTGTGACCTTAGAGGAACACACAAACATGTCGACATTTACCATTGATGAGTTGCAAGCTTCACTCATCAATCATGAACACAGAATCAACAGATCACGGACATCATTGGAAGGTGCATTTGCAGCACAGTCATCCATAAGCCGTGGTAGAGGCGGGGGAAGAAACAACTTCAGAGGCAGAGGAAGAAGTTCTTCAAGAGGAGGACGAGGCAGAAGTCTTGCAAATGTCGGTGGCAGAGGAGATAACCAGAACCCAAGTCAGCCAAGTGGCCAAAGGTTTGATAAATAAAAATTCAATGTCATTGCTGTAAGAAGTTTGGTCATTATGCATATGAATGCAGGAAGAAGCAATATGACCAAGGAAGGCAAAGCCCAAGTCAGTCAACCAACACCAGCACTTCGACAAGTGCAATGTTAATGGCATTGACATCTCCACTTGAATGCAATGCTGTTTAAGAAAGTCCACATGACATATGGTACTTAGATTCAGGATGCAGCAACCATATGACTAGTAATTTAAATCTGTTTTCCAGTCTAGACACTTCAGTTAAAACTGATGTTACACTTGGAAACAATGTCCAAGTTACTGTCTTAGGAAAAGACACTGTTGATATTCTAACCAAACAGGGGGAGAGTAAGTATATCCCTGATATCTATCATGTCGAAGGTCTGAAACACAATTTGTTAAGCATTGGACAGTTGTTACAAAAAGGCTATAGAGTCTACATGGAAGATGAACATTGTGTGATCAAAGACAAGTGTCCAAGCGACCAGCTAATAGCAAAAGTGCCAATGACAAGAAACCACTTGTTTCCATTGAAGATAGTTCCCGACATAAAAGGGAAGACAAACACAGGAGTTGCATTCAAGGCAGAAAGTGAAGAAACAGTCGAGCTCCTCGACAAGAGAGAAAATTGCAACGCTAATTTGCAAGCTGCATTTCAGACAGAAGTTTAGGATGAATCCTGGTTGTGGCATTTCAGATTTGAACATCTGAATTTTGATGGGATGAAGCTACTGCACACACACAAAGAATATGGTGAAGGGATTGCCATTGATCGACAGACCAGAGAGGGTTTGTGAAGGCTGCATTTTTGGCAAGCAGCATAGAGAGACATTTCCAGTCGAAAAGTCCTATAGAGCACGCACACCACTTGAAATTGTACACTCTAACATTTGTGGTCGAATGCATACATCATCCATTGGTGGCTGCAAGTATTTTCTAACCTTTATTGATGACTACTCAAGAAAGACATGGGTATATTTCTTGAAACATAAATCTGATGCATTTGGTTATTTTCAGCAGTTCAAGGCACTCGTGGAGAACCAGAGTGGTCACCACATCAAGATCTTAAGGATTGACAGAGGAGGTGAATATGTTTCAAATGAATTTCTGAATTTTTTCAAGACCCATATAGAAACAATTCACTGCACGGTATACACCTCAGCAGAACAGTATTGCCGAAAGAAAGAACAGAACCATCATGGAGATGGCACGCAGCATGTTGGCAGCCAAGCATTTTCCAAATGAGTATTGGGGAGAAGCAGTCGCAACTGCCATTTACATTATCAACCGGTGTCTGACAAAGAGTGTGAAGAACAAAGTTCCCCAAGAAGCATGGACAAGTATGAATCATAGTGTCTCACATTTAAATTTTTTTGGTTGTGTTGCATATGCTCATGTTCCAGATGAGCTGAGAAGGAAGCTAGACAAGAAGGGACATAAATGTATTTTTGTCGGCTATTCAGAAGACACAAAAGCATACAAGTTGTATGATCCCATCACAAGGAAAGTGATTATCAGTCGGGATGTTCAATTCATCGAGAATGAATCATGAGATGGAACCGTCGACATAAATGTCAACATTGTGTCGAACATCGACAATGATGATATGGAAGAGGAAGTGGTTCAAATACCACATGTAAGTCAACCGGTCGGAGCACCGTCGACTCCCATGACACCAAGACATGGTTCAACACAAGGACCATCAACACAAGTAGAAGCTCAAGCTACAGCGACAAATACACCAAGAGGACAGCAGACTCCATCAAGCATTTCGTCTAGGTCGACATCGACAGAACCGATGAAGACAAGAAGTTTGCGGGAGATATATGAAGCTAGTACACCTAATTCATTCTCTCTGTTTGCATTATTTTCCCCTATATATGACCCACTAACATTTGAAGAAGCCGTTGAAGAAGAAGTATTGGCACAAGCCATGGATGAAGAAATATAATGCATTGAGAAAAACCAGACATGGGAACTGGTCGATGTACCAACAGACAAGGATGTAATCAGTGTCAAATGGATTTATAAGACAAAGCAAGATGCTGATGGGAATGTGCAAAATCACAAGGCAAGAATGGTAGCAAGAGGGTTCACACAGCAACCAGGCATCGACTTCAATGAAATGTTTGCACCTGTTGCACGCATGGATAGAGTCAGAACAGTTTTGGCCATTACTGCACAAAACAAATGGCATGTTCATCAAATGGATGTCAAGTCGGCATTCTTAAATGGATATCTAGAAGAGGAAGTATATGTGGAACAGCCACAAGGGTATGAAGTTCCAGGCCAAGGGCACAAAGTGTATAGGCTGAAAAAGGCATTATATGGTTTGAAGCAAGCTCCTAGAGCTTGGTACAGTTGGATTGATTCTTATCTCATTGAAAATGGATTTCACAGAAGTGAAAGTGAACCGACTTTGTACACCAAAGTCGATGAGCAAGGTAAGATGTTAATTGTATGCCTGTACGTAGATGACTTAATATTTACTGGTGATTATGGCATAGCAGATTTTAAAACAGTCATGGAAAGTGAATTTGAAATGACTGATCTGGGGCTTATGAAGTTTTTTCTGGGCATTGAAGTTCAATAGTTTGAAAGTGGTATTTTTATATCACAGTCTAAGTATGCAAGTGAAGTTTTAAAAAGGTTTAACATGTCTAATTGCAAGACATCCCCAACACCAGTAATAACAGGTTTAAAATTGAGCAAAGATGATGAAGGATCCACTGTAGATTCTACGCTGTTCAAAAGGCTTGTTGGAAGCCTTATGTATTTGATAGCAACAAGACCAGACATTATGTATGGAGTAAGTCTGATCTCAAGGTTCATGGAGTCACCAAAAGACTCACATTGGCAAGCAGGTAAAAGAATTATGAGGTATGAAAGTGGCACAAAAGACCTTGGTATTATGTATTCAACCTCAGCAAATTTTAAACTCATTGGTTACACTGACAGTGACAATGGAGGCAGCATAGATGACAGGAAAAGCACATTCGGGTACACATTCATTTTGGTACAGGTGTTGTTTCATGGGCTTCAAAGAAACAACCCATAGTAACTCTATCTTCAGCTGAAGCAGAGTATGTTGCAGCAACAAGTGCTGCATGCCAAGTTGTCTGGATGAGAAGAGTCTTAAAAGACTTGTCACAGAACCATCAAGAACCGACAACAATATTCTGTGACAACAATTCAGCTATAGCATTATCAAAGAATCATGTGTTTCACAAGAGAACTAAGCACATCGACACAAGGTTTCATTTTATAAGAGAGTTGGTGAATGACAAGGAAATTTGTTTGGAATTTTGCAGGTCTGAAGACCAACTTGCCGACATCTTCACAAAGCCATTGGCAAGGATAATTTTCAGTATCTACGTAGTTATCTTGGAATGACAAGTTCTCCATAGTGAACTTTGTCATAAACAAAGCATGTCTAAGCTCTGAAACATTTTGTAAATTTTTGTTTTAAAAATCCCCATCTGCTTATAATTAAGGGGGAGTGTTGGAAAAATGTAATTACTCGCAGATCTGTACTTGACTTCCAGCCGACTCTGTCAGAGTCTGTACAAGTCAAGATCTTGTCTATCAGTATGACAAGAGGGAAGAGCCCATGAGTAGGCAATGTAAACCAGTCGAATTTATTTCTGAAGCTAAGTTGTTAGGTAGATAGTTATTACAGTATTTAATGGAGAGTCAGTCGGCCCATGTAGTAGCAATCTTCAGGTTGCCTATAAATAGAAGAAGCAAATTGTAAATCAGTTTACAGACAACACAGACATTAGACATCAGAGGAACTCAGGGTGAGAAAGAGAAGTCGAAGCTCAAGCTTCTGTGCATGTGATTTAGTCGAAGAGCTGAAGCTCTGTAGACTGACAAGTCTGGACCGACCAGTTTGTAACCGACAAGTTTGTAATATGTTGTATTTCCGCATAGTTAAATATATGAAATAGTTTGTGGTTGAAAAAAAAAAATTTAAAATTTAATATCGACTGAGCCCTAAACCCAAGTTTAGTCGGCTTGGTTTTGGCTATCAGCTATTGCATATGGTTGTGATTTTTCAAACGTAAGAAGTTATATTTGCATGGGTCAAAAGTTCATTATGTAACTTCTCACTCACTCTGTATTTGGAACAAGGATACAATGCTTATACTCTTATCCAGTTTGATCCAACATATTCTGCCGCATAGGCTATTAATGTTTAATTTGGGATAAACTATAACGTTTATTATTATTTTTCATTTCTTTATAAATCAACTTTCATGTAGTGTGGGTCTTATTTATTGATGTTTTGTTTGGTGGGCGTAGCCTCACTTGATGTGTGGTAGACGTGGTTTCACTGAGGAATTCAGATGGTCATCTCATTAGAATACAAAAATATGTTCATGAAAGCGATGCGAAAGTTTTTTCATACTTGTGATAGCCCAGTTGAACAACCACTTTGGGGTTTGCCTATTTCCAAAGGATATATGGCCCTCACATCCCTTTCTAGGTGCGCTCATATTTTTTGCCACGGGGTTTTATAGATCAGGCATTAAATAGTTCTTTGTTAGTACCTATAAAGACATCCAAGTATGTTTACATCATTGTACTAAGAGAATGGAGGGAAGATATTTCAAATTTTCATTGAATTGACACAAACTCTCAGAGAACAATTTTAGTTTCAACTCTGTTAAGTTGCATAGATTTATTTCTAAGTAATAGATTGGAGATCAAATTGAGTAGCCAGAGCTTTGCAATTGGTTCACTTTATGTATTTCTAGTTTTATGTATTTCTAGGTTTAATAGACCAGAGATTATCAAGTACATTTACATCATTATGAAAAAAGCACGAGCTACTATTGTGATAGTTATGGATGGAAGAGGCTTTAACTTTTCATTAAAAGTGATAGACAATTTTTAATCCCAAATCTTTTCAATAACCTGTTACAACTGGAACCATTTCCGGTTGTAATCAGTTAGCCTGTATCCGGGTTAAGAAGGAAGATGTTCCATCTTCGGAATAAGAATGTATAAATATAATAATTGAATGGATGATTGATTAAATGGATATGGACACCTTAAATATGGCATGGCCAAACACTTCTCTTCATAAACTATATTTAATATTATTAATTACTATTACTAATAGTTGCCTATTTATTTACTATTTTATTGTTGTAACAAGGAACAAGATCAAACCCTCTAAATACTGAAAATAAAGCAGAATATGTGGATACCTAAGACTCAAAACATTCTCTCAAAAATAAAAAAGTAGAAGTTGGAATAGATCAATATTTAGAGATTCATGTAGATGAAAAACATTCTAAAGAATAATTAGAGGTGGAGAATCTTAAAAAGGCACTTCAACACTACAAAATGCAGAATACACATTTGAACGAGTCCAATGATAAGTTGATGCAAGCAAATAAGATATTAAGGAAATACCTTCAGGAGATAAATGCAAATAATGCAGAATTAATTGAGGTGTATGAAGAAGTTTGAAAAGAAGGAAGATGGTGCAACAAAGAAATGAAGAGATTACCAAGCAAAACAAATAACTTCTACAGAGGGTTCATACTATGGAAGAATAATATCCATGTTTGCAAAGGAGATCTTAGACTTTAAATGGATTGACCATATTAGTTGAAGCAACCCGTCGTATCTGACCGAGTTAACTTGAGATAGTTCAAACAAAACTAACAAGTGTCATAGAAATACAACTCGTGAATGCTTGCAAAAGTAGTTTTTTATAAACTTAGACCATGATTATCAAATGAAAATCCTTATTTTCTATTTTGGGCATATTCAACCCTTAAATTTTGGATCTCAAAATTGTTTCCGGAACTATGTTTAGTTTATAAATGTTAAAAATAAAATAGTAAAGGGGGTTGTTTTTTTATAAGGGACGAGAGAATGTTGGATCTTAGCAAGAAAACTATGTGACTATGTATTTCTGTAAGATAATTTTTAAGGACCTTTTTTAACATTATAATTATTTATATATATATATATATATATATATATATATATGAATTAACTTAGCTGGTGAATGCATTTTTGATATGTTTGATTTGCATTTATTTATGAATTCATTTATAGTGAAGTAAGTATTTGTCATGAATGCTCATATCTAGTCTATGTGTTTATAATATTTTCTTTTCAGAAAGTATTTTTGTTAAGATTACTTTAAATATTGATGTATAAGTACATTTTGCATCTTATGTGTTAAAGAGCTAACTTGGCTTATCTTATGCTTATGTTTTAGATTTCTTGGTCCTTAATTTTTTCATCTTGGAATATATAAGCTCTGCTGCGATATACCATATTATGATACTTGAAATCTTGGCCCTCTATCTTTTACCAAACTTGAATTAGAATGCAAACAATTTTAAAACCTGAATTTTTTCAGCGTGAGATGCCCGCGCTTTGTACCCTTGAAGTCTAGTACAAAATCCAACACCAACATCTTCCGGCGTCATTGTTGGGGAACGAAGGTGAATTATTTCTTGGGTATTGACATATTTTGATATGTTTTTTATGGTGGACAAAATCAATATATTTTGAAAGACCACATTATTAACCTACAATTCAGAAAGTAGTTATGGCTTCCAAAGGGGTGGGAACTAGAGGTAATCCTAATTCACCCAACGTGCCACCTAATTCTAATCCATAGATAATTATTTGGGAAGCTAGATCTCAACAGAGAGCAAGTTCTAGTTTTGCATTAGAGAGTCATAGTATGAGGAGGAAATAAAGCGAATAACTTCCATTTTGTTGCATGAACTATAAAGGTTTCCATATGAAGAGGAAGGTAAGTTTAAAAGTGAATCACCTCAAAGTCTTGAACTCCTTTGTCTTGAAACTATTTTAAATCAAGACAAAGCTTTAATTGAGTTAGATTCTACTAGACTCAAAGGAATTGAAAAGCCTTCTAATTTTGACTTTCCTCAAGAAACTACTTCTTCTTTTCAAATCTTTCATCCTCCTAGCTTAGAAGAAGAAAGTATTATCCCTGATTGGAAACATTTTTTGTCTATTACTATACCATAACATCAAATCTTTGATTCAGAGTCTCAGACTGCTACATACTGAGTCTTTACAAACCCTTTGGCTTCAACGAAAATTAAGGAAAATTCTTCATAGATTGAAGGATTTGGTTCATTCAAGTCATGTATTCCCGAGTCAAGTGTATACATACCTATTACTAGTAAGAACAAAATTCCTATACTCCCATAAACTCAGTCTATTCCAACATAATATTCATCAACTTAGTATTCATTAGTCATGGTAGGCATAGGCGAAGGATCTCTACCTAATAATATGGATGCTATTGTTGCCGATATATATGCCCCATTAGTTTTACCACAACCTCTTAATGCACTACCTGGAGGTGATTACCATAAATACATTCCAAGGTTTAATGGACAGGGTGAGGTTACAACTGAAGAACATTGCACTGCTTATTTCAGTTATGATGATAACCAAAACATTGGACATGAAAATGTGTCGATGTGAGTATTTTTCCAGAGTCTAGATGGAGAGGTCGGGAAGTGGTTTAGGGAGCTTCTAGTTGGTTCTATAAATGGGATAGAAAATTTAGAGGAAGCCTTCATGAAATAGTGGGGGGATACCAAATACTACCTCTATTACATAACGGATTTTAGGGCATTGAAAAGAAAATTAGAGGATTCATTCACCGATTTTACAAAATGCTTCAACAAAATGTATGAAAATATCCTTTCATAGATAAATCCAATTGAAACATCAACAAAACTCACCCATGCCAAAAACATTTATGCTGTTTTTTGCTTACTATTAATAGAAAGGAGATTCATCACCCTTGCAAACATGCAGGAGGAAGCCTTAGAAGTAGAATAAAATTTGATGGCAGCAGACAAACTTGGGGATAAATCACAATATCAAGAGGGAGAAAAAAATAAGAAGAAAGAAGTAGGGCCTTCTACTTTAGGTGAAAAAGAAGCAGAAAAAAAAAAGGATGAAATGACCAAACTCATCAAGAGTTTGTCATTAAAAAATCACCAAATTAGAAATGGAGAACAAAACTCATAGTAAACCAGTTTAATAAGGGGATAATCGAAACCCAAATCAGTTAAGATGACCCTTCAATCCTAGGTTTTTCCTAGGGAAAGGAGAAATAACGATGACCAAAAAATACAACCTCCATTTCAAAATAATATGGTTGATGAAACCAAAGAAATAGATGAAATTGAGATGGAAAATCTAGATCAAGAAATGAATCATTTGGAAGAGGATTCCTCTTGTGATTACCTAACTAATCGTATTATTAGCATTCAAGGATTGTTGATTAGGATACTGACAACTATTTTGAGTAGAATTTTTCAGACCCAATGTGTTTAGCAAATGTTTATCAAACTGCTGCACAAATAACTTATGATTTGAGATATGGAGTCAAATAGGTTCCTAAGAATCAACGTAAAAAGTTAGTTTCTCCTATTAAGCAAATGCCAATCTTTACCGGTGAAAAGAAGCAGATCCAATAAGCCAATAAGGAAAAGTATGTAGAGACTAAAGAGGTAAGCAAAGATATTTCTGGATTGAATTTTAAACATGAGATTAGCAATATTAAAATACATGTTCCATTAATCGAGCTTATGAATAATCAATCATATAGGGAGCTTTCTCTTAAGGTTCTTAATTCGCAGACCAATCTTATTCCTACAAATGTTGTCGATCTACAAGATGAACACCCCACCATCATGTTTGGCTTGAAATCACTTGACAAGTCTAATGACAAATCATTTCCCCCCCACCCTTATTCATCACTCTTATTGTTCATGATAAAATGTTACATACCTGTCTTTTAGACTCGGGTGCTTCCCACAACCTCATGCACAAAGTTGTCATGGAATCCCTAGAGTTAAGTATCACTAAGCCTTATCATGACTTGTATGTCTTTGATTCAAGGGAAATCAAGTGTCTTGGAGTAATTAAAGATATTGTAGTTATCCTCACACAACTTCCTATGAAGAGTATTTTGAAGGATATTGTGATTGTTGATATTGTACCTAAAATTTGGAATGCCTTTGTCAATATCTTGGTCAAAGAAGGTAGCTGGAACTCTGCTGATGGATCTATCCTATGAAAATATTTCAGTGTTTGGTGGAGAGCATAGGATGTTATACAAAGCAGTGGAGCTTGCTTTATTGGTGAGTGATGATGATAATCCAATGAATCTTCCCATTTACACTATTCAAGAAGATACCAGATCATGAATGTTGTATTTAAATGATGCGATTATAGGCACTCTGCAAGTGGAGAAAGAAGTTCTAGTTCAACGAAGTGTATAAGAACATGAAAGTCTATGGAAAATGTATTTTTATGGTTCATCATCCAAATAAGGAGAAGGGGCAGGAGTTGTGTTGATTTCTCTAGATTGTGAGATAATTTCTTTAATGTACAAGCTGGAGTTTCAGTCAACTAATAATTATATCCAGTATAAAGAATTGATACTTGGTTTGAGGGACGAAAAATACTTAAACACTCAACAAATGACTATTAATGGTGACTCAAAGCACTAGTAGAAAATGGGAGATAAATGACTAGGTGACCGAACAATGTGATCACAACAGTTTTTTCAAGGTATAAATGACCAAACTTGAGTGAGACAACTAAAAATGACGAGAGGAATGACCAATTGGGTCACATAATAACATATATGACCGGATAACAAGTAACTAAACTAAGAATGACCATACTAGTAACATTAATAATATGAATTGGTCATTTATTTGGTCATTGTTAGTTGTGTCACTCTGAATCCATCTATAGTGTTATAATTTAGTAAATTGTAGACCCCTTCATGTGTCATAGCTCAACATTAATGCAAGAAGCAAATTCACACCACTTACATTAACGATCTCATATGTAGTCTTCTGATATTAGAGCAGAAGCATTTTGCTTATAAGGTTTACATCCTTCCCAAGGTATCTTGATTAATTTTCAATACATCTATGGTACTCGCATTAATAAAAACCATCCCAAGCTAAGCTACTGCAAGTACCACAAACTTAAACTAAAAATTACCACATAAAAGTTGGTCCTTTATTTGGTCATTTTTAGTTGTGTCACTCTAGCAATGGAAAATTATAATTTTGACAATGAATTTGTACAATTTACTAAATTTTAACACTACAGATGGATTCAGAGACCCATTATTGTAGATGGATTCACAGAATGAGCTAGTGTCGAAACATGATTCCATAGGCGAAACTACTGAACTTGTTTGCAATATCATTTCATCTATATTGTCACATCTAGTTTGATACACTTATCATGTCCATGTCGTATTTCACCATTTTTGCTTTCATATTATCCCTTCGATAGATCTTCCAAGTTGCATCATGTGCATCATCATAGTGTGGTTGAGTCGAGTCTTGGATATTTGTTTTCTTTCACTCTTGGAATTTTCATATCGTGAAGTTGGTGTCATCATTTTTGGATCTTCATACTGGTCACATTCATATTTTCTTTGAACAAAACCATCGTAATTTGATCCTTTTGGTAGGTTGTTAATGTTTCAACAACACATGTATTTTATGTCATCATGATGTTAGCTAAAAGTTGTTTATTTCACAACCTCCATTAGTTATCCATATGCATCCATTCATCATGGTTATCCTCATTCCTACATTTGGAAAGTTATAAAATTCCCCTCGGGTCTCTCCCTTGCAAAAGATTGCAAATATCCTCTATTTTGAAAAGAAAAAAAATCCTTTATTTTTGTAAAAGTATTTTAACTGTTGTAGGATGCGTTAGAGGACCATCCATACATCATTGATCGTCTGATACCACTTATATTGGCACACATATTTTATTATGGGGATTAAGTAAAGATTAAATGCCACTTAGCATGGAACTCATATCTCCCAACAACTGCCCTTTAATGTAGGGGATCGAAAGAACACAACTATTTTGATTTCATTGCTCTAGAGGAGACTAATAGTATATATGCATAGATTCATCTTGAAAAGAATAAACCCTAGAGATAGCTTGATTTTTGGTTATTGTCATCATGTCGATCCATTCAATCTAGGTATAGCAAATCCTTAGCAAACAAAATTAACTTTGCACTAGGAGACATACCATTGTTAAATTAGTTATAATATAATATACTTTTAGTGAGTGTGTTTATATATATAAAATAAAATTTTAAAAACATATAAAACTTATTATTATTTTTTAATTAGAAAAAAGAGGGAAATATTGTACAAAGGAATAAAATGAATTTAGTACATGAATTTGGGAAATATATAATATATATTTCTAATATTTATATACATTAATATTATATATATAATACATTAAAAAAACATATAAAAATTATTATTATTTTTAATTAAAAAAAGGGGGAAAGGTCATGTGAAGGAATATTAAAATTAACTTTCTTCATGAATTTGGGAAATTTGGGGTTAGATTAGGGTAAATGATAGGGGAACTAGGAATGCAAAAGGCATTGCAAAATCAAAGGGAAAAATCTATGTTGAAGTTGTTGCGATAGCTTCTCAATGAGATGACCTCTCATCTTTGAGTTCGCGGCTGACTCCATAAATCAATTCAACAAATCGTGGCCTATATTCTTTCCAAAGGGTTTGAACTTCTTTCCGAGGATTTGGCACAGGGTTGTGAAGTCTTGTTGAAATTCTCAAAGAAACCCTCGTTTCAAAAAAAAAAAAAAACTAATTTTTGAAGGGGGAATCGACATGACCATAAAAGTTTTCAAGAAAAAAACCACAACAAAGGTATGTTATTGCTTATTTCATCTCATTGAGCACCATTATTCAATATCTTGGTATAAGTCTTGGTTTTCCCTTTGTAGTTTTTTTTGCATTTCCCAGCTCATGTTGGAAGTAAGGAAGGACCTCTTTGAGTTTTGGAAGAGCCCAAATATGCCCCAACCATGATGGACATAAACTCCTATCCTTGGAAGTAATATAATAATGGATGTCATTCCACTTGTTTTCCCTGTCCCGCTCTAGAAGTAAGGAAGGACCACTTCAAGCTTTGGAACAACCCAAAGACACCCTAACCCTATGGTATGGGCATAAAGTCCTATCCTTTGTAGTAATACAACACTGGCTCTCATTCCCCTCTTTTTCCCTGTCCCGCTGTCCCATCCTAGTCATAGTACGTATTCACCATGTCCTTTCGTAGACAATGTATACGTTTGATGAAGCACAATAAACTATTTTTCCTCTCTCAGATACTGTGTCTCTGCTAGCAAACCAATCATGATAGATCTTGCATGTGTTTGCATATCATATCCTATCAAGGAGGGTGGGGCCTTTTCCATAAGCATCTCTATCCTCGCTTTTTCTCCATTTATGTTGCAATATCTAGGCATTATACTTCAAACTAGTACACATTAATACTCATATTACGGATTTAGGGGCTAATTATTTGGATTTTTCTTTCTGGGATAAGTACGTCATTATTCGAAGGATTGAGAAATTCTTCCATTATGTAAGTCCCTGGGATCCATTCATAGATGAAATATGCTAGTTCCTAATACTTTGATTCATGGTTAAGGAGCTAAATATTCCTTGAAGCCATGAATTGCACTATGAATTAATTCATGCCAGCCATATTATTAAGGAATTCAGTTCCTTTGTTAGATCACGAATAGCCAGCTAACGTATAACCTAATACTTCTTCGATTCACTCTATAGGTTGTGAATGATAAAAAAACGTATATATCACATTTCTATAATAGATATGATTGTTGAGTTCCCAACTAGTGATATAAAATGGTTAATTGTTCTCCTTTATCTTGAGATGTCCATCTCATTGTTGGATGGTCTTTTCTCCCCAAATATTACTTTGTTTGCTATTCCTTGACCAAAACCAATCATATCAACTTCTTCTTAGAATTCTTTATCCATCGCTAGTACCTGGCTTTGTTCTTGCTTCTTAGGCTACTAGATCAAAGATTGGTTCAATTTAAACAACATGAGCTAGTGCTGGTGGTGTTGGTATTGCTGCTAGCTTTTATGTTGCTGGTATTGTATAAGCTTATGTTGGTGGTGTTGGTATTGCTGCTAGATTTTATGTTACCGGTATTGTATAAGCTTACGCTGGTGGTGGTTCTAAAATAGGTTTTTTTGCGAGAGAAACAACTGAATCAACATAATCTATAGGTACTAATGCTTCTTCGATTGGTTCAATAGAATATAGTTTTATCATAGATTGGATTGGGTTTTTAAACTTCAACTATTTAAACTAATGAAATGGGATGGATTTACTAGTACCACCCAAGGCTGGGTTCCACCAAGATAGGAAATCCAACCAAATTTCAATTTCTCTCAAACACCTAATAAACCAATATCAAGGTATTGTTAGTAGTTAGGTATCTTTATGAGTTGGATTTCTAATTTGTTTTTCTTACACCTAGCATTCTTTACTTGGAGAGAACATAAATTTGATTGTTCCAATCCGTAATTAAAATCAAATTCACTATGATTTTTTTGAATTCCATTTCTCAGTAAAATGTTTATTTGATTGAAATTCCACCCCTTCTCAATCTCATAATTAATCATTGCATTTATTGTGCATGGTAGCGGATAGAATGGACACAAGTTGGTAACAATCACAAGTCTGGAGGAGAGACTATAACATGTTTTGAGAGCTACAGTCTTCTACAAAGTCCAAATGTCGTTTGACATTTTAATGGAACTTGTTTAAATAAATTCCATGCATATAATGAACTTGATCCAAAAATTTTCCTCCATAATTGCAGGTATGAGGGACAGGGGGAAATGATTTATAATCAAACATTTAATATTGATTAGGTTTCATTTGTCACATAGGGCATGAAGGATGCACAAATTACAGTAACATGGCATACCTTTCAAACTATAGCACATTGTGCACGAAATATGATTTTGTGGATAACTTTTAGCAAGTTAGCAGCTGGAATTTGACGGGTCTGCCTTGAAATATGCTAACAATAAACTGAAAGGATCACTTAAAACAATGAAGATTAAAGACATTGATTTATGTAAGCCAATCCATGCACTGTTATTTATTTACTTTAGAACATTTGTCATGAAAATGATTTTTAAAGTGGTTGAAAATACCAATTGTTCTACTTTACAGAGTATGCAAGGTGATATGATGGACTTAATGGACACGAGTTTCAAAATACAAGACTCACTTAGGAGAAACGATATCATGCTTGATGACATAGGTGAGGATGAACTAATGGGAAAATGTCTCTACTTAATGTGCAATTAGGAATATGAATCACGAATTAAACATGGAAAATTTAACTTAAACATTTTCTCTATAAAGTTTAGTAGTCTTCTAAGTTACTAGTGTTGATTACAATTCTTAAGAGTAAAATTTCTAATATAAACTCTTACTTACTCATTTGTTCCTTGTAACCGAGCTAGAAGCATTGTAATCTTACATGGGCTCAGAGTAGGGATGATTTTAATAACCCCCCTATATTTATATGTATAAAAAATGGGCGAATCTCTATGATATATAGGAAAATTTGAATGCGATGTTATCAATAATATAATATGTATATATAAAAAAATTGGCAAATATTTCATTTTATTATATGATGTTGTAAATATTGACGAATCTTTCACTAAGTTATAATATATTGTAAAATCTTCGCGAATATTTCACTTCATTAAAAAAATTGTAAAAATTGGTGAATATTTCACTCAATTATAAAATATTGTAAAAGTTTGGCGAATATTTTTCCAAGAAGACTCATAAATCAGAGGAATATAATTGTCCTCCCACAAGGATGAACAATAGATGTGGACATGTGGACTTTTCTTGGTCCATTTCCAATTCATGGTGGTGAAGGCAAAGGAGGAGCAGATGATATCTACCACATAAGAAAAAGATAAAACTTGGGTTTTTAGATGATTTGGTCTTCTGTGCTTGCGAAATAAAGTCCCTCAAAACCACTGATAGTATTTGAGCCCAGTTAAATGATTGGCTAGTGGAAATGATGTGATAGGCTATAGGATCCCATTCAATCCTGAAGTCATTAGAGAGAATTTGAGGTCAAAAATGGGCCTCCTAAGAGATGTACTACAAAAATATAAGATATATTAAAATATTATGAATTAGGGGTTTTATGGGGTAGGTATATAAGACAACTCACCTCCTACACTACTTTTTATGCACAATATAAATAACCATAGTTGAGTTACTTTTCTAAATTGACTATAAATAAAATTAATAAAATAACTCTACAAT
>LPNX010413042.1:28622-104889 GCA_001517045.1 Pseudotsuga menziesii
GAGCAGTTGGGAAGGCCTTACAGTCTACAGAACATGGCAGCGACCAGTGAATAAGGTTATTTGAACCAAAAAATGGGATATTTCCTGTTAGGTCTACAAGTGTAAATAGTTGTCTCATCCATCCAAGATTTGATCAATTCATCAAGATTGAATTTACGAATTGAATTCTTTAGGAATTATTCAGTGAATAACCATTGGGGAGTCCTGAGGGAATACATACCTGTAATGACTTCTGGTTTGAAGGAGACCAAAGGGGCTTTACTAGCATCCCTAAGCATCTGTGTGTTGGGGTTGGCAAGTTCAACCAACCAGTGAATGACATCTGTGTAAGGCATGATAGGTGGGCGAGAAACAATCACATGGATTTAGGATTTAGCGATGTTCTGGAAGGCTTGGACATCATTCTCTACCTCAGACAGGTCATCATTGTTGAAGATAGAGTAGATGCGAGCCCAACCCAAGGAGAAGATTTCAGTTACATCTCCCTCGGTGCCAGTATATACCCCAGCATTTGGGTCCCTATATTTCGGCCTGTCTATGAGGGTGTTGGATCTCGCACTTTGTGCCATGTACCATGGTGAACAGAGGGATAAAATCAACATTAAACTGGATTGTTTAACCTGTAAACCAAAAAAAGAAGAGGAAAACTCACTTACCAGTTGATAATGCAAGGGATTCAATAGAGGACAGTAAAAAAGTTTTTCAGTGGGAACCGGAGCAACTACAGTGATACATCCAGTAAAAGATAACAAAAACAGTGTGAAAAACCAATAAATTAAACCCAAGAAATGGCTAAGGGCGAGGAGTGATCATTACCGTTGATCGATTTGTTCGAATGGCGTAGATTGATCCAAAAGAAAATCCAATATAAAGAAACACACACAAATCAAGGTCAGGATCAGAAATCCAAAACCAGAGTCTCGAAGGGTGAAACTCGATTTTTGGTTCCCGACATTGGGATCGGAAAAATGACAAGAAAATAACAAGTACTCAAGAAAACCCCTATTTCCAATTTATGATATAAAAGACATCATCATGTTAATATTGAGGTTTTGAAATAATCAAATCAAATATCTTTATTATTGTAATTTCAACTACTGGATTGGGGAAAAATCCTCCTTGCAATCCTCCTTTCAACTATCTTAATATACACAACTTGCTTTTAGCTTTTTTGTGAACACTTACAAGCCAGTGATATTATTAAATGATAACACTTCATAAATAAATAAAAACAAAAGGTAAAAGCAACCGACCTTTCCACAAACATATAAATATTCTATATAATATACAAATATAAAAAACATAGTGATTCCCCATGCGATGCATTTGGCTTTGTGCTAAGATCACTTCACCAACTTTTATTTCTTTGGAAGAGAAGGGTTTTATTTATGGCAAGCCTTTCCATGGCCATATAAGATATAAGAATCGTGCTGTCTCTTCTATATATACATGAGTTTCCTTTATAAATTATCATCAACAAGCCTGTTAGCAATCGTGGAATTTATGAATTTGTCAAAATAATTTATGACGTTTACTTATGAAGTGCATACACTCTTATTCAATGTGGATGCCGCCAAGAAAGTTTGTGTGTCAAGAAATCACAGGTCCCCTTCGATTCTCTACTTTATTATGTTGTCGATCTCTTCAATGTCTATTGTAAGCGAATGATCCGGTGTGTGCACGTTTATGTTATATAATTTGAAAGTTCTTAGTGATGAATACCAGGATAAATTTTGCATCTATATTTTGGCCCCCATCGGTTGATGGGTTGTTTTGTCATATTAATGTAAATCAAGTCCATAGTGTTGACTTGTTAAGGTGGTAGCTCCTCAGACCACCCCAAAATTCTGTGAGTGATGTATTTTTTGTTTCAGTAACTTAATACAATTTGCAGACTTAGGAAAAATATATTTTCCACCAATTTAAATAAAATAAAAACCATTATAATAGGAAAATATAAATAACTAAGCATTTTCAAATATCTAAAAATCATAATTTCCAAAGAAATACATTTGTGTTGCTTAAATTTAATGAATTGAAGAGAAACCTAATTGGTATCTATTCGTCTGCACATTCATGTAGGATAGATTTGGCATTGGACTTGCTTTAAAAGGATTCCCACGGTATATACCCGTTTTAACTACACAATTCTTCTGGAGACTTCAGTATGCATTCTACTTTCTTGAGATTGCATTCTGCTAAATCCAATGGCATATCACTTTGTAAGTAATATTCGTTTATAAACATTTATGTATCGTAAATATTTGTAAGTAATAAAATGTAATAAATATTTTAATCCTTAATAAAATATTTTAAAATAAATAATATTTTTAAAATAATTATTTTTAAACCTAATAACATATTTAGGTATTTAGGTTTTGTAATGCTTACGTTTTGTGAATGGGAACTAGTGAAGGAAAATGTGAAGAGCTCACTAGAAATATGGAATCAACAAATGACAAGAGCCTATTAGCAATATGGAACTCATCTAAACCTTTAAAATAAAATCATGGCTGCAATAAAGATACTTCTGTCATAAAACCAGTCGTAAAAGCTAGATGATGGCATCGACAATCTCTCATTGCTTACCTTTTTAAATTGGAAAAATAATAAATTTTAATATAAATTAAAAATATTAAAAGTAGCTAGTAAAGAATATATACTTTTGTCTCATCGTAAAATTTAGATGATGGCAGCAACAATCTCTCATTGCTTAAGTTTTTAAATTGGAACAATATTATTTTTTAAAATAAATTAAAAGTGGTTACTAAAGAATACTTTAGTAAAGTAGTTAGATCGTTAGATTTCTTATGCTTTTAAATTGGAAAAAGATTAAATTTTAAAATTAATTAAAAAGTAGTTAGTAAAGAATAGGAACAGTCATGGCCGATGCTGACAGATTAAGTAGAGCGTCGAAAATTATTCTTGCCAAATTTGGATGGAATTTGTTTCATGCAAACATTCTCCCTAAGCTTCTAGATATTTATTCTGAATTTCTTTTCCCGATAGTTGAAGGTAATTCAGTGGATTTGATTTTAAATTTAAATGAAAAATGGTCTAAATCAAGAATCTTCTCAGCAGTAGCTATGTCGAACTCTAATAGAATTCGCCTTCATCTTCTATGACACTGTTGGTCGGGTCGCGCTGATTTCAGAAACTTCAATGAGTGTGGAGATCAACCGCTCCTCTAACTTGATATTTTTAAGAACTTTAAAATAAATGAATAAAATTGTCTATAAAACTCAAGCTTCGAATTGAAGTCGAATGCAATTATCGGTGAAACTCCTAGAACTACAGTACTACTAGAAGCATGCCTTCTCATTATCAACTTATTATTTATCTTGTTAATTGATGTACATTAGTGCTAGAAGCATGCATTATTATTACCAGCTTATTCTTTATCTTGTTAATTGATGTACCATGTGATGCAGCAAAAGAAAACTATCAAGAAATAGTTTCTATAACAATTTGAGCGGTTTTATTGTGATGTTATACCTGAGTAACCAACACTCCTCTGTGGCTCAGCTTTGGATTTAGAACAAGTTCATAGAAATTTTTTGTGTACAATTGACAACAAGGATATCCTTCCACATGATCTATGAGGTATCCTATTATGACGTCGAATCGTTCATCTCTGTTCTAGAGCTCATCCTTGCGTCAAAGAATTTCAATGAAAGCTTTAAACTTTAATAGGAACCTAACAAGTATAAAGTATTGTTAAAGAAAATGAAGCATTAAACATTAGTTACCTAGCATCAATAATGAGCTTAAGGCGAGAACTGCAGAACACTTCTCTATTCACAACAAGCTTCTCTATTCACAACAGAGTATTTGCGGAAAAAATCAACAACATTTTGAAAGCAACGTTTTATTTAAGTCCAAAAAAATTCAAAATAAAAGCAATAAAACCATAAATCAATGAGACTTGCGGTTAGACCTTATCAATCTCACACATCACCACTTTCTTGATGTTCTTGTGCCTTAATACCTCCTGACTTGTGCAGCGTTCACTGCCTCCCATGATGAAAACACTTTTGAGGTTGGAATCACGCATCATGACTACAAATTAGAATCCTGAGAACCAAGTCTTTGACAACATTTAAAGGGATACAACTGAGTTAGCAGCAACCACCACAAAATACGAATTAGTATGTAGTAAGCATGTAGTAGCAACCATCGTGGTATAATGAAGAACTATTGCAGATAGATTTAATGCTGGAGAACGTGAATACAGAGTTGTTGATGCCAAAGCTGAGTATTCCTGGTATGTGTATACAGATGCGGCAGGACGAATACAATAAATAAGTATCAATATGACCTTACAATAATTTATGTTTTAGATTGATTGGTTGCTATTTTTTTTTATATTGGTGGTGCTACTAGTACTTCCAAAGGATCTGGTACTGGATACACTACTGGATGTGGGTATTAATAAGCCACATGTGGGTCAGGTGCACCAGTGGGGAGATTAGAAATAAACTTAGCGAGGGCTAAGCCTTTCTTACTAAACTCATTTCCTTCTATGTGAGCCTAACCTCCTCTTTAGCATATCCAAGGAATGATCCATTGAAGAATGAGTTAGCAAACCCAACCCTAACTTGATTTCTTGGCCTAATAGGTAAAGTAAATGAGTTTACTCCTCTCTGATCATGCTAGATAAAACTAGGGATAAAAAAATCTTTTTGAAGGATCTGTCCGTCCATTCTTCAACAAAGACAAATGGATGGGCCTTTTCCCAAACAGAAGCACTCCAACTCAGTGCTCTATCCAAGCTTGTTCTGGATGCAAGCTCTTGAACTGAGGATTTCCAATCTCGATCCAATGACCAATAGCACTTACGATTTGGCTTAAGAAAAATGTGAATTTAAGAAACCGGTGGAAACATTGGAATAATAATGAGTCGTTGTCTTGGGAAACCCATTTTTTAGCTAAGCAGAGCGTAGACAAAAGTAATCTCGGCTCGTGGTATCCCAAGTGTCATTTCTTCCATTTGAACAAAGTGAATATCCAAATATAGCACATATGTAAAGTGTCTCAAGAAATAATGTATTCTTGATGTAGCCTAGCTTGACCTTGAAAGCACACAAGCCCACATCATCGCAGACCGCATTCAGTTTACCATCCAGGTAGCACACCACCAACAAGGAAGGAGTTGGCATTTGGGATAACTCAAAATGGTCATACTACATACTAGGCCTATAATTGGATTCTATCTTTTATGGATGGATATGAAAAGGTTTGGAATATATGGATGGATAAGTCAATAAAGGTCTGATCATGCTGGATAAAACTAGGGATAAAAAAACCTCTATGAAGGATCGGTCCGTTCTTTCTTCCATGTCAATCAAAATCGGGGAAGGAAGCAACTAAGAGAGAGATATTACCATATGAAAATTACTTATTTACTTACTTCGGGTGGCAAACGATCATCAAACGCACTAGTAATTTAGTAATTTGTGATAGACTTCTGCGCTTTGCAAATTTCTGTCTATAACAAGCGCCCATCTGCAAGAGCAAGAAAGCCTTATTGATGTTCATAGAAAAGGTAATTCACAATATTTATTTTATATATTTCTAGATAGTGCACTGCGTATATTTACCTTGCCTGGTAATTGCTCACTTTGGTATGAAGAATGCTGCAAAGACGGTAATATTTAATATTTAGTAAAAAAAGCACTTGTTTATATATGTATGTTTGTATATCCACATTCAAACTCAGAAATATCTACGTTGTGAAAATCAACTGTAAGTTATTACAATTTAGTTCCATATGTTTAGAAAATTTACCTATTCAGCGCTAAACACCAACAAAGATTGTCTTCAATTTCTTCTTCATACAAAAGCAGTGCCATCGTCCGTCTCAGAAAGCACGGTTTTGAATCCCTGACACTCCATTGGAAACAACCTTCGTGGTAATCCCATTTTCGTTCCCATTAACATGATGAATTGCATGCACGTTAACAATTCATTCATGTTAACATATGCATTAGTGTACGAATGCCCATTTCCAGTGATGGAAAATCCATTTGTTGTTGCTTCCCCCATTTTATTTTATATGTTGTAAAGCTGGGAGAATTCAAAAGGAAGCAAGCAAATGCTAGATATGTTGGAAGCACAGAGTAAGAGAGAATGGCGAGTTTGAAGACTAGAAAGGAAGAGGGGTCTTATAATGGTGGGGAGGGGCTTGCAGTCTGTTAAAGTTGTTGTTCCATTTAGATCATCAAGCAATGAGTCCAAAAGTATTATTGCAGTAAAAGGAGAATGAAGATACACACTAAAAAAACAAACCACACAGGAAACTGATGAGTATAGCTTAGGTAATTATAGTATCATTGTCATTCATCAATATGGTGCTACAATAGTGTTACATATGGAAGAATTCGAATTCATTAGGGAGGAATTTGAATCTACCAAATGGATGTGACTGTACCTAACTGACTAGCTAACTCAGGATGTCTCGATCAATATCAAATTCCAAATGGTTAACTCCAAATGTCTAAACAACTCACACAATCAATAATAAACAGTTAACTCGGTCTAACTAAAGTGGTAGGTGAGCAAAGGCACGTAATCCACATGCAGCCATGCATAAATAGTGCTAATTGAATTGATTGTGATCAAACTGAATGTAACTGGAAATTAACTAAACTTAACTAGTTCCAACTCCAACTGACTGAAGGAGGTTGGTTCCAGGACTCCCAATGGCTCCTAAAATGTAGGGATTGGTCTAGGAGGTGCCTAAACTGATGCATGCAAGTGCAGCCAGTGGTAGTTATCCTCTAGCAGTGTTCCCCACACTTTAGTAACTAGTAAATGTAGACCCATTAGGCCATGTGGACCCAATGGTACTAGTGGAATCAATTAATTAAATAAAATTCCTAATTTAGGCTAAAATAATCTAATAGACAGCTTGGTCAAGGGAGGATTTATAAATCCTAACACCCTTTATGTAGAAATGAGATTGAGACTATAGGACAATTGTTGGATTCCTTCCCTTTTATTTCAGACCTGTGGTACAAAGGTGTTGCAATTTTTAGAAGAACCAACATAGAAAGAGGGAATCCTGCCCAAACCATAACCAAATGAATCATTGAACCATTCAACTATTAATTTTTTCATATGATAGACTAGATTCAATAGTATTCAATTCAAAATCACAGCAGCATATCAAGAATCACTGATAGAAATGCAATCACAAGATAGACACAACATTTATCCTGGGAATCCCTCAAGGGGAAGAAAACCCAGCAAATAATTCCTATGTATAAGATGTATAAAAGACAACCCTGAAAACAGTTGTTCTCCTCCTTCTATTCAGTCTCTCTCTCTCTCCTATGCGCTACACAAGTGAGTGAGACTGTGTGTTCAAATAAGAAACATAGCTCCTCTATTTATACTAATTGTCAATTGACTGTTTGCACTAGATAAGTCGGCCCCAATAAAATTTATGGGTCAACTTTACCTAGGAATACTCAAAACAATATATTATATTATTAACTGGGGTACTAAAGACCCGACACAAGAGGAGGCTTTACCTCATGACTCTATGATGACCAAATAGTATAGTAACACCCCGTCGGAGGAATAATAACATCTCCCTAGGGTTACATCAGTAAAATACATTTAGAATATCCTCTGAAGTTACAATATTTCAACACTCCCCCTTAACGAGAAGGTTATTCTACCGGCGACATCATCATAGACTATAGGAGAACAGAGAGATAATTACAACAATACATTGAGGAGATACATCTATACGTCACAGGAGGTTTTTCACAATTAGTAACTTGGAACAATTACTCTTCATCTGATGCATCACATGATCACTTGATCCATTCTTTGCAGCAACACATTGATCTTTCGATCCTTTGCAGTAGCACTTCAATCTTCACGATCCTTTGTAGCAGCACTTCGATCTTCTCGATCCTTTGTAGCAACACTTCGATCCTTTCGATCCTTTGCAACAACACTTCAATCCATTCGATCCTTTGTAGCAGCACTTCGATCCTTTTTCCACCACGCTACCTGCAGTACACATGATCTATTTGCGGGATGATCAATTCCAATCACTTTAGGACATAAGTCCAAGGACGATGAAATCCACCGTCGGCATGATCCATGAAATCAATCAGCTGAATCGTCTACAACTAAATGTAGATCTTGACCGCACCTAGTGTCAGTCCGTACCCCATCCATACCACACAGGTTAGGACCACTCACAAGTGAGTGTTATACCCCGTCATCCGTGAGGACTCATCATAGAGAATCCATACAACATAGGTTAGGACCACTCCCAAGCGAGTGTTACTCTATGGAATCTACAGATAAATGTAGCTATACTTTCCACAAAAAAATATCATCTGCAGAGCATATCTTGACTACATACACAATGTCAGTCCTGGCGTCTGTGAGGACTCATCATAGAGAATCCATACCACACAGGTTAGGACCACTCCCAAGAGAGTGTTAACTCTATGGAATCTACATATGAATGTAGCTATACTCTCCACATAAGAGTATCATCTGCATAAAAGATCTCGTCATTACTCCACCTTTCTTGGGAAGTTTTCATATCATCAACCTGCTCCCCCTTTGACCAAGGAGGGTTCGTGCCGACCTAATCTTCCTTTTTCGAAGATGGTCCATCATTTGTAGTCCCATCACTTCTCCTCCTTGCGAGGAAATTCCTTTCGAACTACACCAATCTTGTCATGGAAATACTTGAACTTCATTTGAGAGAGAGGCTTGGTCAGTATATCAGGAAATTGCTCATCGGTACCCACATACTGGAGCTTGATGGATCTATTTTGTACCATATCCCTTATATAGAAATATCAGATTTCTATATGCTTCGATTTGTCGTACCGGAACACCGAATTTTCTGTCATCTTTATACAACTCTAGCTGTCACAAAAAATTACTATAGTGTCCGCCTCCATGTCAAATATTCCTGACATCAGCTTTCGAAACCATATTGCTTCACAACAAGCGGGCCAAGCTGCAATATACTCTGCTCCAACAATGATGAGAGAAACACTAGATTGTTTCTTACTAAACCATGAGCTCATGGCGGATCCTAGACAATAAAATCCACTTGATGTGCTTTTCATGTCTGTGCCACTTCCTACCCAATCTAAATCTGCATATCCATGAAAATTGTACTCATGATCTCTTCCATAGTACAGTCCCAAATCAATCATACCTTTTAGGTACCTCATCACATGCTTTGCAGCTATTAAGTGAACTTGTCTAGGTTTAACTAGATACTGACTCAAGGTGTTCATAGCAAAGCATATATCTGTCCTTGTGTTCGTCAAATACATAAATGACCCAATAATCTGTCTATAGTGAGTCATGTCTACTAGCTTGGATGTCTCATCAGACAACAACTTTAAGTTGGTGTCCGTGGGTGTGGCCATTACTTTACAATCAAACATATCAAATATTTTCAATATTTCTACTGCATACTTTCCCTGATTCAGAAATATTCCTTCTGGGCTCTGCCACACTTCCAACCCTAGGAAATAATGCATTAATCCAAGATATTTCATCTCGAATTCTTCATCTAGCTTCTTCTTGCAATCCTTGATATGTTTCTCATTTCCAGTCAGAAATAGATTATCCACATACAGTAATAGTATGACTGGTTCATCATCCATAATCTTCATATAAATATTAGGATTAGCTTTACTCTTGGTAAATCCCATGCTTGTCAAGAAACTATCTATTCTGCCATACCAAGCTTTGGGAGCTTGTTTCAGTCCATAAAGAGCCTTTTTCAACTTGCATACATGAGTTGCTCTATCTTCAACTTCAAATCCTTGCGGTTGTTCGATGTAAACCTCTTTCTCAATCATACCATTAAGGAAGGATGTCTTTACATCCATTTGGTGCAAGTCCCATTTCATCATGGAGGCAAGTGCCATGATAGTTTTGATGGAAGTGTACCTTGCTACTGGAGAAAATTTCTCTTCATAATCGATTCCTTCTTTCTGAGAGAATCCTCTAGCCACAAATATTGCTTTGTACTTTTCAATACTTCCATCCGCATCATGTTTTATCTTGTAGATCCATTTAGAAGAAACCACACTCTTGTTTTCTGGGTTGGGAACTATATCCCAAACATCATTCTTTATGATCGACTGGTATTCCTCTATCATTTCTTCAACCCATTCTTTCTTCTATGCAGATTCCTTATAGTTGTTGGGTTCTTGGTCTACAATATCACACATCAACACTACATAACTGGAATATGGCTTTGATCTCTTGTTGGTTCTTGTGGAACCTTCTGGTGCTCCATATCTTTCTACTTCTTGTATGATTTCTCTTACCCAAGCAGGTTTTCTCTTTAGAGAGGTATCCATAGTAGGGGTCTCCTGAGGCTCTAGCATGTCATGGTCTTCTGATACAACTATTTCAGGAGTTTTTTCAGCTTTTGTCCTTCTGGGAGGTACATCTTCTTCATGTACTTCTTCAAGCTGAGACCTTCTATATTTCTTAATAGTTGCCTCTTCATCGAAGGTTACATCCCTACTAATCTCGATATGATGGAATCCTGAAATGTATATCTTGAAGGCTTTGGAGACTTCATAGTATCCTACAAATATTCCCTTCTTACCAGAAGGATCCAATTTAGGTCTCTTCTCTTTCGGAATATGTACATATACTGGACAACCAAATATCTGCAGATGGTTTACTTCAGGTTTCTTTCCGATATACACTTCTTCAGGATTCTTGAATTCAAGAGCACTGTGAGATAATCTATTTTGCACATATACTGTTGTTCTTGTAGCTTCATCCCATAGGTGCATAGGGAGGTCTTCGTCATGAGTCATGGTCTTCACTTCTCACATGATAGTTCTATTCTTTCTTTCCACAACACCATTTGGTTGGGGATTATAGGGAGTTGTTAGTTCCCTCTTGATTCATGCCTCCTTACAGAATGCTTCAAATTCCTTTGAAGTGTATTCTCCACCATTATCTTATCTCACTGTCTTGATTCTCTTTTCTGACTAGTTCTCTATCAAGGCTTTGAATTCCTTGAATTTCCCTAACACTTCACTTTTATTCTTCAAAACGTGTATCCAAGTCTTTCTTGAATAGTCATCAATAAATATGACATAGTATTCATATCCACTTAAGGAAATGGAGGGCATAGAACCATATACATCAGAATGGATTAGTTCCAACGTACCTTTAGTCTTTGTGTCACTTTTTGGAAAGGGATTCTTGATATTCTTTCCCTGTGCACATCCCTTGCAGGTTCCCTCATGTTCGATCTTCATAAATGGTAACCCTGTTACCACCTTGCTTACATAGGGAAATGCTTTGTAGTTGATGTGAGCAAGTCTCCTATGCCACAATTCACTTTATCTGGTAGTCTCATGGACAAGGGTTGTCTCTGGATGTCCTTTCAGCTTGTACAGTCCTCCTTCTTCTTCTCCAATGACTACATCATCTTCAAGTGTCTTACCCTTGGACCACATGAGTAACCATCTATAAAAGAAACTCTATATCCTTTCTTGTCTAGAGCTGAGATGGAGATTACGTTCTTTTTCAAACCTGGTACATACAGTACTTCCTTCCTCTTCATGGAGGTCCGAGAGTCAAGCTTGTAGCTTGATTCACCAATACCTTTGATGGGATATTTATAGTCATCTTCCAATGAGACTTTCTGGGCAGAGTTCTTCTCTTCAATATTTGACAGAGTTGTCTTCTTTCCTGTCATGTGCTTAGATGCACCACTATCAATAAGCCATGTATCTTCTCCAGGTTTTACATATCCAAAGAGTGCAGAGAATAACACATATTCCTCTACATCTTCTCCTCTAGTTCTCTTTCAAGGTCTTTCTTCATTCTCATATTCAACTAGATAAGCATGATGACTTTTTTTTTGTTGTTCTTTAGTGATGGACATTTTATAGCAATATGTCCTAACTTATGACAGTTGTAGCATTGATAACTTGAGTAATCCTTCGTCTTCTTTCTTCTCTGGAATTTATTCTTTGAAGGGTTGTGATTACTCTTCTTGAAGTTTGATTTATTTCTTTACTTAGTGGGTAGCTAGAGCCTGATCATCTTCTTTGAGAAAAAGCTTCTCTATTGGCTACTCTGGCTTCTTCTTGTACGCAATCTTCCCATACTATGTCAAACATCATACTTTCTTTTCTGGCACACTGAGTTTAGATGAATGAGTCCCAAGGTCTAGTGAGGCCATTGAGAGCAGTCATAACCAATTCATCCTCATCAAGAGTATCTCCAATAGCACTTAGCTTCTCTTTGATCTAGGAGATCCTTATGAAGTAATCTTGAACATATTCTCCTTTGCTCATTTTGGTGCCCTTCAATTGAGTTGTTAGATTCATCTTTCTGTTGATGTTCTTTCCTTCATACATTCTAGAAAGTGCATCATACATTTTCTTAGGTGTCTTCTTGGATGACACTTGAGGGATCAAGTGATCCTTAATGGAATCAACAATGATCCTCATTGCTTTGATTATGTCTTTTTCATGCTTCTGCTTAGATTTGGCTTCTTTAGGTTCTGTAATCTCATTCTTGATGTACTTCTCAAAACCATTCTCTTTCAGAATGAGGCGAATCCTATACTTCCAATCTAGGAAATTTTCCAGGCCTTTCGATTTGTCCTCAAGCTTAGTGCTTGGGGCCATCTTGACTAGTAAGTCACTCAAAAATGAAAATTGTCAAAATAGGAGTTTGACCTTACCAGTCGATGCACATGGAGGAGGCGAGTTGGTTGGTGCAACTGCTTTCTGGAGATCCCTAATATACAGTCGTCAAATCCTACTTGCAAAGTTGCAGCACTGCAACTTTTCTGGTTCTATTTTGCTGCAGTTTTTCTGGTTCACTACCAAGCTAGGGTTTGGCTTTCCCAGAGATCTAACCACCCAAAAACTTCGATCTGAGTTCAATCGATGCACTCTGGGAGGGCGCAAATTTCTATGCAAGTAGATCTTCAATCCTCCAACTTTTGCAGAAACCTTAATTTCTTCCGAAGAGAGAGGAGGGGGTATTTCACCTTGTGAAAGCTGCTCTAATCAAGTTAGCTATGATACCATGTTAAGTTTTTCATATGCTAGACTAGATTCAATAGTATTCAATTCAAAATCATAGTTTCATATCAAGAATCACTGATAGAAACACAATCACAATATAGACACAACATTTATCCTGGGAAACCTTCAAGGGGAAGAAAACCAAGAAAAAAATTCCTCCCTATAAGATGTATAAAAGACAAACCTGAAAACAATTGTTCTCCTCCTTCTGTTTAGTCTATCTCTCTCTCCTATGCACTACACAAGTGAGTGAGTCTGCGTGTTCAAATAAGAACCATAGCTCCTCTATTTATACTAATTGTCAATTGACTTTTTCACTAGACAAGTCAGCCCCAATAAATTGTCTAGGCTGACTTTACCTAGGAATACTCCGAACAGTATATTATATTATTACTTGGGGTACTAAAGACCCGACACAAGAGTAGGCTTTACCTCATGACTCTATGATGACCAAATACTATAGTAACACCCCGTCGGAGGAATAATAACATCTCCCTAGGGTTACATCTGTAAAACACATTTAGAATATCCTTTGAAGTTACAATATTTCAACACTCCCCCTTAACGAGAAGGTTATTCTACTAACGACATCATCATAGACTATAGGAGAACAGAGAGACAATAACAACAGTACATTGAGGAGATACATCTATACGTCATAGGAATTTTTTCACAACTAGTAACTCGGAACGTTTACTCTTCATCTTCTGCATCACATGATCACTTGATCCGTTCTTTGCAGCAACGCATCAATATTTCGATCCTTTGTAGTAGCACTTCAATATTCATGATCCTTTGCAGCAACACTTCGATCTTCTCGATCCTTTGTAGCAGCACTTCGATCCTTTCGATCCTTTGTAGCAGCACTTTGATCCTTTCAATCCTGTGCAGCAACACTTTGATGCTTCCGATCCTTTGCAACAGCACTTTGATCCTTTTGACACCACGCTAGCTGCAGTACACATGATCTATTTGCGGGATGATCAATCCCTATCACTTTAGGACATAAGTCCAAGTACGATGAAATCCACCATCAGCATGTTCCATGAAATCGATCAGTTGAATTGTCTTCAACTAAATGTAGATTTTGACCGCACCAAGTGTTGCTCCGTAGCCCATCCATACCACACAGGTTAGGACCAATCACAATTGAGTGTTATAATACATCGTCCGTGAGGACTCATCATAGAGAATCCATACCACATAGGTTAGGACCACTCCCAAGCGAGTGTTACTCTATGGAATCTACATATGAATGTAGCTATACTCTCCACATAAGAGTATCATCTGTAGATCATATCTCGACTGCATACACAATGTCAATCCTCGCGTCCATGAGGACTCATCATACAGAATCCATACCATTCAGGTTAGGACCACTCCCAAGTGAGTGTTAACTCTATGGAATCTACATATGAATGTAGCTATACTCTCCACATAAGAGTATCATCTGCATAGCAGATCTCGTCATTACTCCCCCTTTCCTGGGAAGTGTTCATATCATCAAAATTCTCCCCCCTTTGACCGAGGAGGGTTCATGTCTCTGACCTGATCTTCCTTTTTCGAATATGGTCCATCATTTGTAGTGCCATCACTTCTCCTCCTTGCGGGGAAAGTCCTTCCGAACTAACCAAGCCTGTCACGGAAATACTTGAACTTCATTTGAGAGAGAGGCTTGGTCAGTATATCAGGAACTTGCTCATCGGTACCCACATGCTGGAGCTTGATGGCTCCCTTTTGTACCATATCCCTTATATATAAATATCATATTTCTATATGCTTCGATTTGTCGTGGAACACTGGATTTTATGTCATCTTTATACAACTCTGGTTGTCACAGAAAATCACTGTAGTGTCCACCTCCATGTCAAATATTCCTAACATCAGCTTTCGAAACCATATTTCTTCACAACAAGTGGAGCAGGCTGTAATATACTCTCCTTCAGCCGTGTTAAGAGAAACACTGGACTGTTTCTTACTAAACCATGAGATCATGGCAAATCCTAGACAATAACGTCCACTTGATGTGATTTTCTTGTCTGCGACACTTCCTGCCCAATCTGAATCTGTATCTCCATGCAAATTGTATTCATGATCTCTTCCATAGTACAGTCCCAAATCAATCGTACCTTTTAGGTACCTAATCACATGCTTTGCAGCTATTAAGTGAACATGTCTAGGTTTAACTAGATACTGACTCAAGGTGTTCACAACAAAGCATATATTTGGCCTTGTGTTCATCAGATACATCAATGACCTAGTAATTTGTCTGTAGTGAGTCATGTCTACTAGCTCGGATGTCTCATCAGACAACAGCTTTAAGTTGGTTTCCATGGGTGTGGCCATGACTTTACAATCAAACATATCAAATCTTTTCAATATTTCTACTGCATAATTTCCCTGATTCAGAAATATTCCTTCTGGGCTCTGCCACACTTCCAACCAGAGGAAATAATGCATTAATCCAAGATCTTTCATCCTGAATTATTCAACTAGCTTCTTCTTGCAATCCTTGATATGTTTCTCATTTCCAGTCAGAAATAGATCATCCACATATAGTAATAGGATGACTGGTTCATCATCCATAATATTCATATAAAGAATAGGATTAGCTTTACCCTTGGTAAATCCCATGCTTGTCAAGAAGCTATGTATTCTTCCATACCAAGCTCTGGGAGCTTGTTTCAGTCCATACAGAGCCTCTTTCAACTTGCATATATGAGTTTCTCTGCTTTGACTTCAAATCCTTGTGGTTGTTCGATGTAAACCTCTTTCTCAATCATACCATTAAGGAAGGATGTCTTTACATCCATTTGGTGCAAGTCCCATTTCATCATGGAGGCAAGTTCCATGATAGTTCTGATGGACTCGTGTACCTTTCTACTGCAGAAAATGTCTCTTCATAATCGACTCCTTCTTTCTGAGAGAATCCTCTAGCCATAAATCTTGCTTTGTACTTTCCAATACTCCCATCCGTAGCATGTTTTATCTTGTATATCCATTTCGAAGAAACCACACTCTTTTTTTTGGTTTGGGAACTATATCCCAAACATCATTCTTCGTGATCGACTGGTATTCATCCGTCATTACTTCAACCCATTCTTTCTTCTGTGCAGCTTCCTCATAGTTGTTGGGTTCTTGGTCTACAAGATCACACATCAAATCTACATAACTGGAATATGGCTTTGATCTCTTTTTGGTTCTTGTGGAACCTTCTGGTGCTCCATATCTTTCTGCTTCTTGTATGATTTCACTTAACCAAGTAGGTTTTCTCTTTCTAGAGGTATCCATAGTAGGGGGCTCCTGAGGCTCTAGCATGTCATGGTCTTCTGATGCAACTATTTCAAGAGTTTTTCAGCTTTTGTCCTTCTGGGATGTACATCTTCTTCATGTACTTCTTTAAGCTGACACCTTCTATATTTCTTAATAGCTGCCTCTTTATTGAAGGTTACATCCCTACTAATCTCGATATGATGGAATCCTGAAATGTATATCTTGAAGGCTTTGAAGACTTCACAGTATCCTACAAATATTCCCTTCTTACCAGAAGGATCCAATTTGGTTCTCTTCTCTTTCGGAATATGTACATATAATGGACAACCAAATATCTGCAGATGGCTTACTTCAGGTTTCTTTTCGGTATACACTTCTTCAGGAGTCTTGAATTCAATAGCACTGTGAGATAATTTATTTTACACATATACTATTTTTCTTGCAGCTTTATCCCATAGGTGCATAGGGAGTTCTTGGTCATGAATCATGGTATTCACTACTTACATGATATTTCTATTATTTCTTTCTGCAACACCATTTTGTTGGGGATTATAGGGAGTGGTTAGTTCCCTCTTGATTCCTGCCTCCTTACAGAATGCTTCAAATTCCTTTGAAGTGNTGATTCTATTTTCTGACTGGTTCTTTATCAAGGCTTGGAATTCCTTGAATTTCCCAAACACTTCACTTTTATTCTTCAAAAAGTGTATCCAAGTCTTTCTTGAATAGCCATCAATAAATGTGACATAGTATTCATATCCACTTAAAGAAATGGAGGGAATAGGTCCACATACATTAGAATGGATTAGTTCGAATGTACCTTTATTCTTTGTGTCACTTTTCAGAAAGGGATTCTTGATGTTCTTTCCCTATGCACGTCCCTTGCAGGTTCCCTCATGTTTGATCTTCAAATCTGGTAACCCTGTTACCACCTTGCTTACATAGGGAAATGCTTTGTAGTTGATGTGAGCAAGTCTCCTATGCCACAATTCACTTGATCGGGTAGTCTAATGGACAAGGCTTGTCTCTTATGTCCTTCAAGCTTGTACTATCCTCCCTCTTCTTCTCCAATGACTACAACATCTTCAAGTGTCTTACCCTTGGACCACATGAGTACTTGTCCATCTATAAAAGCAACTCTATATCCTTTCTTGTCTAGAGTTGAGATGGAGAGTATGTTCTTTTTCAAACCTGGTACATACAATACTTCCTTCATCTTCATGGAGGTCCGAGAGTCAAGCTTGTAGCTTGATTCACCAATACCTTTGATGCGATATTGGTAGTAATCTCCCAATTATACTTGTTGGGAAGAGTTCTTCTTTTCAATATTTGACAGAGTTGTCTTCTTTCTTGTCATATGCTTAGATGCACCACTATCAATAAGCCATCATATCTTCTCCAGGTGTTACAAATCGAGAGAGTGCAGAGAATAACACATATTCCTCTACATCTTCTCTTCTAGTTCTCTTTCGAGGTCTTTCTTCATTCTCATCTTCAGCTAGATAATCATGATGTATTTTGTTGTTGTTGTTCTTTAGTGATGGAAATTTTAAAGCAATATGTCCTAACTTATGACAGTTGTAGCATTGAGAAATTGAGTAATCCTTCTTCTTTTTTCTTCTCTGGAATTTCTTCTTTGAAGGGTTATGATTACTCTTCTTGAAATTTGATTGATTTATTTCCTTAGTATGCGTAGCTAGAGCCTGATCATCTTCTCTGAGAAGAGCTTCTCTATTGGCTACTCTGGATTCTTCTTGTATGCAATATTCCCATACTATGTCAAACATCATACTTTCTTTTTTGGCACATGGAGTTTGGATGAATGATTCCAAAGTTCTAGTGAGGCCATTTAGAGCATTCATAACCAATTCATCCTCATCAAGAGTATCTCCAATAGCACTTAGCTTCACTTTGATCTGGGAGATCCTTGTGAAGTAATCTTGAACAAATTCTCCTTTGCTCATTTTGGTGCCCTTCAATTGAGTTGTTAGATTCATCTTTCTGTTGATGTTCTTTCCTTCATACATTCTAGAAAGTTCATCATACATTTGCTTAGGTGTCTTCTTGGATGAAACTTGAGGTATCAAGTTATCCTTAATGGAATCAACAATGATCCTCATTGCTTTGATTAGGTCTTATTCATGCTTCTCCTTAGCTTCAGCTTCTTTAGGTTCTGCAATTTCATTCTTGATGTACTTCTCAAGACCATTCTCTTTCAGAATGAGGCCAATCCTATACTTCCAATCCAGGAGGTTTTCTAGGCCTTCCAATTTGTCCTCAAGCTTAATGCTCGGGGCCATCTTGACCAGTAAGTCACTCAAAAATGAAAATTGTCAAAATAGGAGTTTGACCTTACTATTCGATGCGCTTGGAGGAGGTAAGTTGGTTGGTCCAACTGCTTTCTAGAGATCCCTAATATTCAGTCCTCAAATCCTACTTGCAATGTTGCAGCACTGCATCTTTTCTGGTTCTGTTTTGCTGCAGTTTTTTGGTCACTTCCAAACTAGGGTTTGGATTTCCTGGAGATCTAGACACCCAAAAAATTTGATCTAGGGATCAATATATGCGCTCTGGGAGGGTGCAACTTTCTATGTAAGCAGATCTTCAATCCTCCAACTTTTGCAGAAACCCTAATTTCTTCTGAAGAGAGAGGAGGGGGGATTTCACCTCGTGAAAGTTGCTCTAATCAGGTTAGCTCTGATACCATGCTAATTTTTTCATATGCTAAACTAGATTCAATAGTATTCAATTCAAAATCATAGTAGCATATCAAGAATCACTAATAGAAACACAATCACAAGATAGACACAACATTTATCCTTGGAAACCCTCAAGGGGAAGAAAAACCAGCAAAAAATTCCGCTGTATAAGATGTATAAAAGACTACCCCAAAAATAGTTGTTCTCCTCCTTTTGTTCAGTCTCTCTCTCCCCTATGCGCTACACAAGTGAGTGATTATGTGTGTTCAAATAAGAACCATAGCTCCTCTCTTTATACTAATTGTCCATTGACTTTTTTCACTAGACAAGTCGGCCCCAATAAACTGTCTAGGCTGACTTTACCTAGGAATACTCAAAATAGTATATTATATTATTACTTGGGGTACTAAAGACCTGACAAAAGAGGAGGCTTTACCTCATGGCTCTATGATTACCAAATATAATAGTAACACCCCATCGGAGGAATAATAACATTTTCCTAGGGTTACATCAGTAAATACCTTTAGAATATCCTTTGAAGTTACAATATTTCAACATCAACAATGTGATCCTTAATAGAACATGGCATTTTTTCCTAGGTCTTCTATTTTGGGAAGTTTGTAAGGATCAGAACATGAGTATCATCAAAGATAAAAGTCAAATCATTCAAGTGGTATGGGTGATCATCAAGATGCATATACATGAGACCTTCTTATTGATTCACTGGTTGGAATAGGATTTTCAGTTCAATCCCTAAGAACAAACCATAATGTAGGCCTAGAAATTTACCCCTATCCGATCACAAAGAACCCTTCAGAGACCCTGACCCATAACTTCAAGCCCTTTTAGTTGTATCCGACCTCCTATAGGATTTATAATTCTCAACTTTGATGAGACCTCGAAAGGAAATCCTGGGCCGAAGGGACTGGGTGGAGACTTCAAAAACAAAGAAGGAATGTCTTGTGTATATATACAGAATATATAGGATCATAAAGTAATAATTCGGTAGAGATTGAAGGCCTTATTCAAGGTCTCAAATTTCTATGAAAATAGGATTCTCTAGAATAATCATTGAGGGTGATTTGCATATGGTCATTCATCTTCAAAATGGTACTCCAATTCAACAACTCTCCCAGAATTGGCACCTCAAAAGTAGAATTCAGTATCTATCAATGCTCCTTCCTTAGGTAGAAGCCATTATATCCATTTGTGTCTGGAGGAAAGACAATAAACTTGTTGATCACCTAGAAAATGAAGGATTTCTCAAGAAAGAAGCACTCTAGGATCTAAATTTTGAAACACTCAAATAGAATCCTTTGAAAGTAAAATGTCAAGAGTTAGCTACCAGGGATATAAATTACCCAGATGCGGGTGGAGACCACCTAGAGAGAACCCTCCCCAATCTCATATGAATCTTGTCATTAGGACAAGTGGTTGCAGTGAAGGTTCGGGTGTTAAGGGGCCATATGGGGCATGAAAGATGATGTCAAACATTTATGACAAACATATGGGTTTGTGGTGGATGAGGTTCAGTCCAAGTTGAGTGCTGAATGGAGGAGTTATGGAATATTTGAGGAGAGAAATACTACACATGCAAAGTCGAGGCCATTCATCTATGGAGGCAACTAGGAATTTAAAGACAATTCATTCTGTCATTCATGTTGATATTTTATGTACATTTGTTGGGAAGAAGAATTCATGGAGGTATGTTGGGAGGAAAAAGTTATCACAAGAAATGACTATACTTAAGAGACCTCGAGGGCATGTGAACACGAAGCCGAGATAATAAGGTGTCGCTTGTTAGAAATCATTGGCGTTGGTGACATAGGATAATCTTGGGTCTTAGGGAAGAGGAGGCTCTGGGATTTTCATCTCGAGATGAAAGACCTTGGAGGACATGCCTTGGCAGTGCTCCGACTCGACTGGCTTTTTTCCATAATTGGTTTTTGATAAAGGGCTAAATGTTCAAGGGGTCAAGGAAGGAGGTTGCAACCAGTGGATGCAGAAGTATATTTGTGTAAATATTTTAGGAAGGAGGTCCCTTACCACATAAATTAGTTCATTAAAGTCATGGAGGATCTACTCTAAAAGAGCCATACCAAGAATTGTAGGATGGAAACAATACATATTGGATTGTTAAGAACCTTTTGGCTTGTGTTCTAATGGAAATTGAATTTTTCTAGGTCGATACTATTAGAACAATCAATAAGATTTAGAATGGCATGGATAAAATGGATGTGCAACTAGATGGTCTTACAAAGTTAACCAACACCCCATTCCAGATGGTGGAATATGGAGGAGAGATCCCTTGGGTTGCCCACGTAATGATATCTTCTAATGAGAATTCCTACATGTAAAGTTTATTGTTTTTTTTTCTATCTACTTGAAGTTAGATTATGGTTAGGAATTATTTTTCAATCGAGCTTCATAACTCCTTTAATGGTTTTGATCATTTCGATAGTATTAACACAAACTTGCTTTACCTCTTCAAGGCAGGTTCTGAGACATTTCAATGTAGTTCCTGATAAGTTTTGTAGTCTTAAAACAAACATGGGTTCCCTCTCCAGGGAATATTCTAGGACATTTCAATATAGTTGTTAAGCAATGGCCTCTCAAACCATACTGAACATCAACTGATAGTTGGCCTAGTTTCCTAGGTGGTGGGTCGACTGCAATAATTTTGTCCTATATGCAATTTCTCAATTAATAGAAGGTTTCACATTTAGCTTAAAAAAAATTCTCTGCAATACACTGATCCCTTTGACATGTGGTGTGGATATGCCATTTTTCTTTCAATGTGATTACTCGAAATTCTTTACACAACAGTTAAATCTCTTAATTATAACATGGAAAACTTGTCCATGGGTTTAGTTCACACAAACCATTAATAATGAAATGAAATTACATGCAACTACAAACATGGAACATACTATAATGCATAAACGATAAAACAACAAGGTTTCATCATGCACATGTTAATATCATAATTAATATAATATCTAAACATATTTTAACTACAAATAAACCATTAACATAGATAAATAATTGCATAGTTCACATGGAACAAATACTTATCTTTTGGGAAAATTTGCACACGTAATTGCTTAAGAGGATTTATGACCTATTTTAGGCTCACATATTGCAAATCCATCCCTAAGTTGAGGGCCTAAGTGTGGCAAGGGTAACTCATGCATCCCTATCCCCTAGGAATGCAATGGAAAAAACAACAACTAGTACATAACAACCCTCGATAGACGAGCGATATTTAAACAATTATACAAGCTAAGAACCATGTTGGGCCCAACCATGATAAGGGAATTCATGGATCTTTCAATCCATAGATGACACGTTTTTCCCACAATATAAAGTAGTGCATGTAGATACCAATCAGATTAGAGGTGTGAGTCCTCTTTGTTAATTATGAGTGTGTATAGAATAACCCTAGTGCTTGCCATGTGTACAAAGGCCCTCGCTTCTATTTCTCACTAACCTTCTTGCCTGGTGGGAAAGGAAGATATTAGGGGTGAAATTTATCCCATGAGCTAGTTTTTTATGTTTTTTCCAAAAACATATGCATACATTTCCATTTTTTCTAAAGTGTTTTGCCCAAATTCAACATGATACAAATATTTCACTCTAAATATCACCAAAATTGTCTAGAAACAATATAAAATCCTTATAAAATTGAATAATTTTAAAAAAATATTGCCAAACATTTTATGCTTGGAAATTTAATAATTAGTAAGATCCACCAAGGTTTCTACACTTTAAGAAAATTATGGATCCTTAAAATTTTCCTACTGATGGGTAGGATCTAGTAGTTTGCAATAAGGCCAAATGAAGTTGCTCTCGCAAGGTGATAGCTCCAATACAATGATGAAAAATAGTAATCAATGATTAGATAATAAGAAAAAATGGAACAACAATGATATAGATGGTCCATGCTCCTCTGTTTGAGGGGTTATATATAGTGACTCTTTGACTTGACATCATGCTTGGATTTTTCCACTTGTCATACATGCCCCTCCCCCCATAATTCCTATAAGGGTTATCTTTATTAAGAAAAGCATAAGCAACTTGCACTTTATTCATGTTTTTCCAAGGAAAACTTGGTGAGGAAACCTAAGGGACGCTTCCCCATATCCTTGGATGGCATCCCTAGTAAACTTGTCAATGTAGACTAATGCACCTCACTTGGGGGAATTGAATTGGTCATTTGCTATCATAGAACTAGCCAAATGCCCAACACCATTGGCTACAACCAATTCAGTTAACTTGGTCTCTATTACTTATTTCATGAGCATTTACTTTATACCATAACAATGATTTTTGAGGTCTTTACTAATGAACAACCACCATTCTAAGAGCAACTAGAAGAATTACATACATTATGCAACCTTTTATTTGTATAGGGAGAAATAATTGGTGTATTACAAGAAACCTATATCTTTAAAGATATCTCACTCTTTAAAAACCTTATTATTTTCATTGACATCACTTTCTTCAACTTCTTTTTCTTATGGTTTTGAGTCACTCTCTTTGGTTTCTTTGTTTTGTTGTTTATTATCTATTACCTTTTTTCCATATTGTCACCACTAACTATCTTTGTTCATTGTCATTATACTATATCTTCTCTCCATTTCTTTTCATGCATAACTCCTATAATTTCCTTTGAGCACTACCTCTTGCTCAATTCCCTCTCCTAGAGCTTTGACCTTGCTTTGATACTAAATGATGTGGTTGAGGGCATGGTGTCCCAATTCTCCCTTGGACATCACACAATGACCTACAACTCTATGGTCACACATGAATGCTAATGCAATATGAGATACATTTGACTACACATCGTAATATAAAACTAGAGTATTCATATATTAATGCTCAAAATATATAGTGTGTTCAAGATTAGAACTTAAGAGCTCTTAGTCCTCTTCTCGTTGCTTGACACTTGGGCATCATTCAACTTTATTATTCGTGGCTTGATTGCTCAACTCACTAACTAAATCTACTAGTAAGATCTAACTCGGTCCTAGTGTATCTCATGCTACTTAATCTTCATGGTTGACTCTTCTTCTTCCTATCAGCCTCTTCTTATCACCATCTAATTGTTTAGATCTTTTTATGGTTGTTTGCTTCCCTCTAAGTTGTGGCCTTTCACCTTCCTTTAATATTATTCTCTAAATTTGTTGTGTTGTCTTCTTCCACACTAATCCAAGTCACATGGTTAACTATTCTATATATACTTTTCCTCAATCATCTTTCACATACTTCTATGGTTAAGACCACCACATTCATCATCGAAATATGATATTTCAATTGTTGTATACTCTCTTTCACACTTACCATCCCACTTACCTTAGATGTACTCTTTCATCTTCTATCACATTTTGTAAATGTTTCTCTTTAGTTATACTAAATATTTGTTATCAATTTTTTTTTTTGGGTCTTATGGTACTTATGCTTGTACTTTGAAACATTTTATAAATTCTCTTACACCACCTTTAATTTTATTTTCTTTGTTCCTTAGAAACTAGGAAGACATGACGTGAAGATGTTGAGTGACAAACTTTACAATTGTAGAGCACTTATGGGTAAAGATAAGTGCAAGCATATTTGTGCTGTGCTTTTCACGTTGGAGAAAAAACAAATATTTTTATTTAGCAAAATAGATAATGGAAGGTTAAGGCATCAAGATATGAACCATTTCAAGGCGTAAACTTTAAAAAAGCATATTTACTTTATATATATTAAAGTTTGAGACTTCATTCGTTCTTTTCACTCGTGGTAGGACCCATTAATGTTCAATCAAAACCATTACTATCGTACTAAATGTTTGGTTCCCGATGTTTATAAAGCTGCATACTTGGTGGACTACTTTTAAAACAGAAAAATACAAATTCTTCAATGTAGCATCATTGTGCAAGGATGGAATAAAGACAACTATTTAAAATAGTAAATGAAAAGTTATGTACAAACAAATTCAAAAAGGCATTTAAATCACAAGGTAAAGACGACCATAACAGACAAAAACTTCAGTATATGAATAACAAGCATATCCCAAAGACTCCAAAGAGGAGGAAATGAAACATTGAAGAGAACTTTCATATGTTTTAAAAATGAGAGAAAGTTGTGTGTAGATAACATAAGTTTATGTGATGAAAGAAAGTCTAGAAAAATAAGTGAAAGTAAGTTACATCAAACTTCTAAATCGTCACATAGGTGAAAATAAGTTTCCTCCAAAAAGCTTTGTATATAAAGTTTGTAGATTTGAAAACATTCGATGAATAAGTCATTGTTTTCGCCTCGATCCTTTGAATGCCAATGGAATCTTACAAAGCAAAAAAGTCCAAAAATCCAAGGGGCATAGTTATAGGAGTTTTCCAAGTTTTAGGTAGCTTTAGAGAACCTTGAAACTCCTGGACGTGGAGGAACTATACCTTTGAAACTGAGACTTGACCTGGACGTGGAGAGACTATACCTTTGAAATTAAAACTTGAACCATGTCATAATTTGCACAAGTGACACCATTTTTCCTGTTGACCATTCGCGTGGGTCCTCTTATAATATCATGTATTGAAGATCATCGAATGGCCAAATAAGGTTGACAGGTGAAGAAATTATTTTGTTTCAAGTTTTAATATCCCAACTCAATCTTCCTATTGAATATCGATAGTATATAGTCAGGATGCCCATATGTAGATTTTTGCTTAATTTTCATGACGTAATGGATGCAAAATCCAACCCCCTTTTGTGCACATATTGTAGCTCAGGGGGCACAAGTTTTGATAGATGTAGCAATTCCATTTAAATTTCTTTTTTATATTTTCATTTCACTATAGGTAAAGGTAAAGGGATGGTGCCCTTCGCTCCTTGCGGATCCCAAAACCATCACGATGGAATGTGGAGGCCCTCTAAGTCGTAAGCTTTGATATATGGAAGCGAAAATTACAATCCAATGAAGATAAAGTCATTTTCTTATTGTTACATTTCTTTGCAAAATAAATAATATATATATGACCGCTCATTAGACTCCCATAAACCTTTCTTCAACCTTCAGATTCGCATAATTTTTTCTTTGTTTTTCAAGTTCTACAACTTTGGTTAGCTCCATTAGTAGAGCTCATTGCTGGAATTTAATTTTTTCAAAACCATGGCGATGGCCTAGACTGTTGAGTTTTTAAATCCCAACCAACCTTCAAATCACCCAAGTGCTTTCCAGTTCAATGTCTATCCGGCTCATGGAGTTTGTGTTTTTAGATGTACAAATTGAGTGTCTGGTGGACCTACACAATTGTGTTTCAGATGATATGCATGACCGCCAAGTGTCCCATGGAAAATGTTGAAGTAGATGGTTGGAACGATACAAATATGTATGGAAAACTATGAAAGTTGGATAAGAGATGTTGTTGAGAGCTCTTCGCCCATCGACTTTGGCATTGGACATAAATCATCATTATTGATGATTTATTGCAGCAATCTTCTGTAAGTATTGATGATTGGATACATAATTACTGTGTGGGGAAATATAATGGTGCTTGTTGATTATCATGAAGATAATGCATTTGACGGTATTCAAACGAGGAGGTTGCAACTTGTTGATTCTAAAGCTTCTCTCTTGGAGCGTAGTATAATGACGATGAAGTCCCTAAATCGCATATGTATTTGCTTGAACAAACATCCCAACTCTTCTCTACCTTCCTGGATTATAATGAAGAATTTAAGTCTTCTACAGGGGTCGGGGAGCATAACAAAAATATTCTGGCAAGATGAATCACAGGTAAATAGAAATTCATTATTCACGGGTAAATAGAAATTCATTGTGTTAAAGTTCGTATGTTTAGTTCGTATTAAAATTGTCATATGTAAATATCTCAATTATGGTACATGTAAAATTTTTGGAGGAATCTTGAAAGCAATACACACAAAAATTGCACGTCTCAGGGTCGTCAAACCTGAAGCCAAACAGGACGAAAAATCCAGGGTATTTTCATACGAGGATCTGCAGAGCATGCATTACCTACATGCATCAATTTGTGAATCGATGAGACTTTATCCGCCGGTCCTCTTGGACTCCAAGCATGATCTCCACAACGATGTTCTACCTGATGGTATTAGAATTTGAATGCCATTTAGATCTTCAAGCAGAAAGTTCTGATAATGTTTGCAACAATTGAATGGAGAATTAAAATACAAACTAAGAAAAACAAACCACACAGGAAACAGACAAGTATTGCTCAGGAATTTACAGTATATTCATCATAATAATATCCGGTGTTACAATAGTTTACATAGGCAGAATTCGAATGCATAGGATATGAATTCGAATCCTCCAAGTGGATATGACTGTATCTAATTGAAACTCTAACTCAAGGTCTCCCAATCAATATCGGAGTCCAAATAGAAAACTCCTTGATGACCAATAACTCCAACGAGCAGTAACAACTAGTTAACTCAGTGCAACTGAGTGTGGTAGGTAGGAAAAGTGCTCCTCCCCATGCAACTATGCATTATCCATGCGTTGGTAGCGCTAGCTTAACTGATAGAGAAGTAACTGATTGTAACTAGGGGCTAACTAATACTAACTAGTACTAACACCAATTAAATTAAATAGGTGGTGTCGGGACTCCCAATGGCTCCTAAGATGTAGGGATTGGTCTAGGAGGCGCCCTAACTGATGCATGCACATGCAGTAAGTGGCAGTTAACCTCTAGTAGTGTTCTCCACACTTTAATGACTGGTACATGTGGTCCCATTGGGCCAAATGGACCCAATTAATTAATTTAAGGTTCCTAAGTTAGGCAATAATTAATCTAATAGACATTTGAAAAAGGGAGGATTAATAATCCTAACACCCCCCCTGAATCCTAACTTGGACAAATGTGGGCCCTGGTAACAAGACCATAGGTCACCCAAATACAATCTAGAAGATAATAAAAAATGTTGCTTAATACAACTGAGGAAACAGGGGAAAACCTCATGGGAAACCCCCCCCTAAAAAATAAGCAAGAAAATAGCAAAATGCAAGCTATCTTTAGAAGAAAGAAGCTTCCTCCTTAGAAAAATAACTTGAGCAAAACATTGCTGCAAAAAATTGTAGCTCTATGCAGCAGCATGGTCCATCAGTGGACCTCTTAACGTACTTTTGAACTGATGACTCCGTTTGGTTCTGTTGGATGGTGAAGGTAGGGAATGATCAAATCTCTGCTTCTATGAGCCATGTAGCTGATCATTCGCCATCATCAAGTAGCACCGACCTGGAACTTTGCTACAACATTATGTAGAGAGCGAATCTGTGAGGGATAGTGGAACATGCTCATTCTGATACTGGGACCTTCTTCTTCTTCTGTCTTCTGGAACTCCAACACCACTTCTAGTTGCATCAAGAAGCTTTTGAGCCCATCTGGGTTTAGGCTTCTGGTTAGGAATGGATACTGGATTTGGATCTAGAATCTCTTGAGATTCAGTCTCAATAACAAGATCATGCTGTATGTGATCTTCTTCATCTGAATCTGAAACCTGTAGCACATCATCATCATTATCAAAAATAGGTGGAGAAATAGTTATACCTTCCTGTGCTGCTAGAGGAGTACCATGCAGCTGATCTTCTTCGAACTGGACACTTCTTTCAATGAAGCATCTTCTGGTAGCAACCTCCATTAGTTTGTAAGCTTTTGCATCTTCTGCATATCCTAGCAGATTGCATTCGCTACTTTGGGCTTGGAAGGCCTTCCTCTTGTCAAGTGGTATCCTGGCCCAAGATTTGGAACCAAAAACTCTTAGATGAGAGACATTGGGCTTATACCCATGCAGCGCTTCGAATGGTGTGACCCCAACCACTGACTTGGGGGGCACCCTATTATGCAAATATGAAGCACAGTTTACTGCTTCAGCCCAAAGAGAAGGAGGTAGATGATTGGCATGGAGAAGGCATGTTGCCATCTCTTTTAGTGGTCTGTTCTTCCTCTCAACCACACCATTTTGTTGTGGTGTGTATGTAAATGAGTGTTCCATTCGAATCCCCTCTGATTCACAGAAATTCTGGAAATCTCTTTTGACATATTCTCCTCCTCCATCGGATCTTATTGACTTGATCTTCTTATTGAAATTGTTCTCAACCATAGCTTTAAAACTTTTAAAAGTCTCAAAAACTTCTGATTTTAGTTTCATGAAGTAGATCCAGCAGTACCTAGAACAATCATCAATAAAGGTCAGGAAATACCTGCAACCATTAATGGAGTTTGTGGGCATAGGTCCAGATACATCACTATGTATCAAATCAAGTGTAGAGATAGCTCTATGTGCCTTCCCAACATCATACTTCTTTTCTGGATGCTTACCTACCAAGCACCCAACACATACTCCATCGAAAGTTTGGATGGAGGGAAAACCTTCAACAATGTTATCATTGTGGAGCTGCTTTAGATATTTGAAATTGAGATGGACAAATCTCTCATGCCAAATCTTGCTGGTGTTTTTAGCATGAGACAATAAAGTTGTAGGAGGAGAAACAGGTAAGAAATATGAAAACTCATAAGCTTTGGTAGAGTGATTTGCAATACCTTTCGCTACGAGCTTTCTAGTGGATTTTTCTATGATCTCAACTGAGTCTGAATTGAATGTGACCCTCTTAGGAGAGCTTGTATGAGTCATATGCTAAACAGATAACAAGTTAGCAGCAAGGGAGGGGACATATAAGACATTCTTGAGCTCACCATGCTTCACTCTGACTGAGCCCCTTCCTTCTGCTGGAATCTGGGAATCATCTCCCATGTGAATATTAGGCCCCTTTGATAGTAAAAGAGTGGAGAAGGGTTCTTTGGAGGAAACCATGTTGTTGGAGGCTCTAGAATCTATAATGTATACTGAGCATGGAGAGAGAGTTTCTTTCAAAGCATGACACCTTTCAGCATCTTCTGTCGGTGCTTCTTCATCATTCTTTTTTTCTCTTGGAGGAGCAATGTTGTGCTGCTTAAGAAGAGAGGACATCTCATCAAGTTTCTTTCTCATACAATGTTCTTCAAGATGGTATCCCTTTTCACAATAAGGACATAACTTCTTTTCAAATTTCTTCTTCTTAGATCCGGAGGCCCCTTCAGAAGCTTGCTGATTTTGTTTAGACTTTGAATCAGCTGCCTTTGGCTCCTTCTTCTTTGATTTCCTCTTTTCTTGTGCTTTGGAAGAGTCAGTAACCAAGAGAGCTTAATTTTTGGAGGTCTGGATGACTCCCATTCGAATCAATTGTCTTGTTCCTTGATTAAGGACTTAGAAGATGAATCTAAAGAAGGAAGTTTCCAATCATGAAAGATTTCCTTCTTGGAATGAAACATAGAGACATATACAGAGTACTCAGGGCCTAGTTTGTCGAGTATGGAAAGCACATTCTGCTCATCCTTTCGCTCTATCCTGCAATGTCTGCATTGGAGCACTAGAGACTTGAATTTGGAGAAGAATTGCTAAATAGTCTCGAAACTGCTGGGATGTAAAGATACCAACTCATTCTCCAGAATGTGTCCCCGAAGCTCATCTTGTTTGTTAAACAAGCTATCAAGCTTCTCCCAAGCTTCTCTGGGAGTCCTCAATCCTTCTAGATGAAAGAGGATATCTCTAGAAATATAAGTACATAAGTACCCGAATGCTTCATCACAACGGTTTAGGAACTTGTTCCGCTCTACTGGCTGATGAGGCTCAGCTTCCCATCCATGTATGATCCTGTGGTAGCCATGCTTGTGCAAGGCTAGTTGCATATCAATCCTCCAATCAAGGTAATTGGAAGTTGTGAGGATCCGTGGTTGAGGAGTTTGAGAACTCATAATTGCTCCGACTAGAAGACTGCAAATAGTTCTCTCAAGCTACATAGCACCTGTCAATTTCACTGCAATAACACCCTAAAACATATGAACTGTTAGAATCATGCTTTTCCTCCCGGCATGAACATTTTTTCAAAGTCCATCGCACCCTCTCTGCCGCTCTAATTAAATCCAGAGCTAGCAAATTTTCATAGGGGACTTCTGTGGAAACCCAACTACTTCTGATGTTCAATGGGGAGAAACAAGCATGAAACCTTCCTGAGAAGGCTTTGATACCATATTAGAATTTGAATTCCATTTAGATATTCAAGAAGAGAGTTATGATAATGTTTGCAGCAATTGAATGGAGAATGAAAATACAAACTAAGCAAAACAAACCACACAGGAAATAGACAAGTATTGCTCAAGAATTTACAGTAAATTCATCATAATAGTATCTGGTGTTACAATAGTTTACATAGGTAGAATTCGAATGCATGGGATATGAATTCGAATCCTCCAAGTGGATATGACTGTATCTAACTGAATCTCTAACTCATGGTCTCCTAATCAATATCGGAGTCCAAATAGACGACTCCCTGATGACTAATAACTCCAACAAGTAGTAACAACTACTTAACTTAGTGCATCTAAGTGTGGTAGGTAGGAAAAGCGCTCCTCCCCATGCAACCATGCATTATCCATGCATCGGTAGCGCTAGCTTAACTGATAGAGAAGTAACTGATTGTAACTGGGGGCTAATTAAGACTAACTAGTACTAATGCCAATTAACTGAAGTAGGTTGGTGTCGGGACTCCCTGTGGCTCCTAAAATGTAGGGATTGGTCTAGGAGGCGCCCTAACTGATGCATGCACATGCAGTAAGTGGCAGTTAACCTCTAGTAGTTTTCCCCACACTTTAATGATTGGTACATGTGGTCCCATTGGGCCAAGTGGACCCAATTGTACTAGTGGACCCAATTAATTAATTTAAGGTTCCTAAGTTAGGCAATAAATAATATAATAGACATTTGACCAAGGGAGGATTAATAATCCTAACAAATGGGACTATCATGCGCAGAGGCACTCGAGAAAACTCGGAGTCCAAATAGAAAACATAGATAGCATAATCTAAAGTGAGGAGAAAAACATGTAGATAGCATAATCTAAAGTGAGGAGAAAAACATTCAATCACTGGTTGACGAAGACAATGGGAGTATTAGACAAGACTATGCATTGATCTTGAGAACTGAGAAGTCTTCGAGGAGCAATGATAGGCAAGAATGAACATGAGGTACTTAAGAGCCTAATGCAAAAAAAATTACTTATTTTGAAAGTAGACAAATGTGGGGAAACTATGATTACGAACAAGGGAATTACACTACTATGATGGTTGGAAACCTCACCATGAGTGTCAATTATAGGGATTTGGGGAATAACCATATGTAAGGTGTAATAAAGGAAACAAAATAGATGATTAAGGGTTCCATCCTTGATGAAAATGCAAGGCCCTTTGGTTTTCCAAAGGCAATGCTAATACAAACACATTTCATCATTACTCAAATCATCACAAGATTATTAATGTGATATAGAAAATAAAAAAACTCGGTGACCAAGGTGGTCAATAAGTTTGAGGACATTGCCAATGATGGGGTTGATCACTTTGGTAAATTGTTTAAGGAAAGTGAAAGGGCCACGCTTGTTGAGATGGTTAAAATTGCTCAATTATTTCTAAGTTTTGTTAATGAAGAAGATAATCAACAATTAATGGTTGAGGTCTCTAAGGATGAGCTACACGTGTTTTTCCATAGCATTCATAAAGACAAGAGCCTGGGTCTCGATGGTTGGACCATCGATATTTTTGTTTTGTTTTTAGATTATGGAGGATGATCTGCTACACGTGGTGGAAGAGTCTAGATTTTCGGGGAAGATATTGGTTGATTTTAACAATACATTTATTGCTCTTATACCCAAGACAAACAATTCATCTTCTTTTTATGAATTTAGACCAATTTCTATATGTGATTGTTTTTGTAAAAATATGGAAAAGGTAGCAACAAGGAGATTCAAGAAACTTCAATCAAAATTTGTGGTTGAACAAGAGTTTGGTTTTTTGGAAGGCATGCAAATCCATGAGTCATTCGCAGTGGCTCAAGGAGGGTTGTACTCTATTAAATCTAAAAAGATGAAAGTTGTTGTGGTTAAGATTGATTTTGTCGAAAGCTTTTGATCAAGTAAGTTGGTTGTACATGAGAATGATGTTAACCCATCTGAAGTTTGGAGTTCCTTTTATTAATGGGTTTATACTTTGTGTAACATCAATATCATTCTTGGTTATGATAACTGGTGCAACTTCATATTTTTTTCATCAGAGTCGGAGCTTTCAATATGGATGCACATTGTCTCTTCCATTATTTTTAATTGTGGCAGAGGGTCTCCTCCAATTCATCGTGGAATCTTTACGGACTAGTACTTTCAAAGAGGTCAAAATCGGTGGTCATTTTAGGCTCACTCAGTCTGGATGGAGGGAAAACCTTCAACAATGTTATCATTGTGGAGCTGCTTTAGATATTTGAAATTGAGATGGAAAAATATCTCATGCCAAATCTTGCTGGTGTTTTTAGCATGAGACAATAAAGTTGTAGGAGGAGAAACAGGTAAGAAATATGAAAACTCATAAGCTTTGGTAGAGTGATTTGCAATACCTTTCGCTACGAGCTTTCTAGTGGATTTTTCTATGATCTCAAGTGAGTCTGAATTGAATGTGACCCTCTTAGGAGAGCTTGTATGAGTCATATGGTAAACAGATAACAAGTTAGCAGCAAGGGAGGGGACATATAAGACATTCTTGAGCTCACAATGCTTCACTCTGACTGAGCCCCTTCCTTCTGCTGGAATCTGGGAATCATCTCCCATGTGAATATTAGGCCCCTTTGATAGTAAAAGAGTGGAGAAGGGTTCTTTGGAGGAAACCATGTTGTTGGAGGCTCTAGAATCTATAATGTATACTGAGCATGGAGAGAGAGTTTCTTTCAAAGCATGACACCTTTCAGCATATTCTGTCGGTGCTTCTTCATCAGTCTTTTTTTCTCTTGGAGGAGCAATGTTGTGCTGCTTGAGAAGAGAGGACATCTCATCAAGTTTCTTTCTCATACAATGTTCTTCAAGATGGTATCCCTTTTCACAATAAGGACATAACTTCTTTTCAAATTTCTTCTTCTTAGATCTGGAGGCCCCTTCAGAAGCTTGCTGATTTTGTTTAGGCTTTGAATCAGCTGCCTTTGGCTCCTTCTTCTTTGATTTCCTCTTTTCTTGTGCTTTGGAAGAGTCAGTAACCAAGAGAGCTTAATTTTTGGAGGTCTGGATGACTCCCATTCAAATCAATTGTCTTGTTTCTTGATTAAGGACTCAGAAGATGAATCTAAAGAAGGAAGTTTCCAATCAGGAAAGATTTCCTGCTTGGAATGAAACATAGAGACATATACAGAGTACTCAGGGCCTAGTTTGTCAAGTATGGAAAGCACATTCTGCTCATCCTTTCGCTCTATCCTGCAATGTCTGCATTGGAGCACTAGAGACTTGAATTTGGAGAAGAATTGCTAAATAGTCTCGAAACTGCTGGGATGTAAAGATACCAACTCATTCTCCAGAATGTGTCCCCGAAGCTCATCTTGTTTGTTAAACAAGCTATCAAGCTTCTCCCAAGCTTCTCTGGGAGTCCTCAATCCTTCTAGATGAAAGAGGATATCTCTAGAAATATAAGTACATAAGTACCCGAATGCTTCATCACAACGGTTTAGGAACTTGTTTCGCTCTACTGGCTGATGAGGCTTAGCTTCCCATCCATGTATGATCCTGTGGTAGCCATGCTTGTGCAAGGCTAGTTGCATATCAATCCTCCAATCAAGGTAATTGGAAGTTGTGAGGATCCGTGGTTGAGGAGTTTGAGAACTCATAATTGCTCCGGCTAGAAGACTGCAAATAGTTCTCTCAAGCTACATAGCACCTGTCAATTTCACTGCAATAACACACTAAAACATATGAATTATTAGAATCATTCTTTTCCTCCCGGCATGAACATTTTTTCAAAGTCCATCGCACCCTCTCTGCCGCTCTAATTAAATCCAGAGCTAGCAAATTTTCATAGGGGACTTATGTGGAAACCCAACTACTTCTGATGTTCAATGGGGAGAAACAAGCATGAAACCTTCCTGAGAAGGCTTTGATACCATATTAGAATTTGAATTCCATTTAGATATTCAAGAAGAGAGTTTTGATAATGTTTGCAGCAATTGAATGGAGAATGAAAATACAAACTAAGCAAAACAAACCACACAGGAAATAGACAAGTATTGCTCAGGAATTTACAGTAAATTCATCATAATAGTATCTGGTGTTACAATAGTTTACATAGGTAGAATTCGAATGCATGGGATATGAATTCGAATCCTCCAAGTGGATATGACTGTATCTAACTGAATCTCTAACTCATGGTCTCCCAATCAATATCGGAGTCCAAATAGACAACTCCCTGATGACCAATAACTCCAACAAGCAGTAACAACTAGTTAACTTAGTGCATCTAAGTGTGGTAGGTAGGAAAAGCGCTCCTCCCCATGCAACCATGCATTATCCATGCATCGGTAGCGCTAGCTTAACTGACAGAGAAGTAACTGATTGTAACTGGGGGCTAATTAAGACTAACTAGTACTAATGCCAATTAACTGAAGTAGGTTGGTGTCGGGACTCCCTGTGGCTCCTAAAATGTAGGGATTGGTCTAGGAGGCGCCCTAACTGATGCATGCACATGCAGTAAGTGGCAGTTAACCTCTAGTAGTTTTCCCCACACTTTAATGATTGGTACATGTGGTCCCATTGGGCCAAGTGGACCCAATTGTACTAGTGGACCCAATTAATTAATTTAAGGTTACTAAGTTAGGCAATAAATAATATAATAGGCATTTGACCAAGGGAGGATTAATAATCCTAACAGATGGGACTATCATGCGCAGAGGCACTCGAGATACTTACCACCCATACGCAATGGGTCATACGGACACCATCTGGAGTACCGACTGTCTCAAATTCAAACCAGAAAGATGGTTTAACAAGGACGGGCATTTTTATCTCACAGAGTCCCTTCAAATTCACAGTCTTCCAAGGAGGCGCATGGGTGTGTCTGGGAAAATATATGGCACTTATTCATATGAAATATGTTGCTGCAACTGTGGTTTCTATGTTCAGATTGCAGCGCCTAGATGAATATTCGGCTATCAAAAATTCAAAGCTCATTCACAGCTTGAATTCGTGCATGAAGGGTGGTTTTCCCGTTCTGCTTGAAAAGAAGAAGACTTATTGGTAGCCCTAGTATCCCATCATAATTTCATTCGGTTCAGTCTTTTTCACTTATAAAAATACATTTATAAAATAAAGGAGATCCAAATACCATCCATTAAACTTTAAGCTTTTAACTCTTATTTATTATTATCCTTGAAAATTTTGAAATTAAACTCTATATATAAATCAAATTTATAATGTAAAATTATTTTAAGTGATGTATTAATTCTTTATTTTAATAAATTTATAGTGATTTTAATTTTTATATATTTTTTATAATATTGAAATTGAATCAATTATAATATATAGTAAGATTTGTTATCTTATTATTATTTATTTTATTAAATTTGGTTAAAATATAATTAATTTTTATTTATTTATTAAGATTACACATCTTTTAATCTGAACTTATATAACATTTAGAATATATAACTTTTTAATAACTATTTTTTTTTCCAAAAATATGCACAAACTGCATAACACTTAAAATACAATCACTGGGAACCTATTCCGCAATATCTTCCATGATTATGTGAGATATGAGATGATGATTTGATTTTCCAAATTTTTTGCTCGCGACTCCTTAAATAACACCGACAGACGATGATTAGTTGAGTAGTGCCATCCTTAAATAACACCTTCGGTGTAATTTAAAAATAAAAAATTTAAGAACATTAAAGATAAAAACAAGGGAAGGCTTATAAAAGATTGGAGAAATATTGTATACAATTAAGCAATTTAGGATGAATTGTTAAAATAGAAATTAGGAAAATAAAGAAAATAAGAGTGTATTTTCTTTGCTTTATTTATGCTCTAGAATGATGGATCCTTTCTCAATGGTTTTTGTGGTTCCTTTTTGGACACACTCCTTGACAAGCATGTTTTGGTATTCTTGTGTTATGTAGTAATTTTTTTAATTATGTTTTGGGAGGATTTATATTATTTTTTAGATTTTACTATTGAGTAAAAATGTTTTGGGTGATGTATTTTTTTATTTTTATAAATAGTAAAGTTTTTTTTTTACTTGAAAAAATAAAAAATATAAACAACATATAAATAAATAAAAACTCAAGATAAGAAAATATTCAAAAACAAATAAATATGTAGGTCAAATCCTTTAAATAATGTGTTGTCAAGAGTAGTTAAGTTTTTTATCCATCATAATTAATTATAATTAAATTTATTTAAATATTTCTTAATTTCGAGGCTTTTCTAATTATTGAGGCTAAATAATTAGAAGCATGTGTTAGGACTTTAATGTGATAAAAACAAATGAGGTGTTTGGTATCATAGGAGTGTTATGTGATCACAAAGTTTGCAATACGAGTTTGGAGCATATATACTATATGCTATTTAAGGTAGGGTTGGATAGAATGACTAGTTTGGTGAATGTAAGATTTTACACAAGAATGCAGAATTTGGTAAACACCTCCACACTAAAGAGGGTTTGTGTTATCTTTAACACCTTTGAATAGTGAAGGTTTGTCTTATGTTTAAAATTTTTGAATAGTTGTTTGAAGTCCCGTGAGGCTTAAATAAGGATTTAATATTCTTCTTTGCTAAAATCTTAGAGATGTGGTTAGCGATATTGTGAACGTTAGGAAGAGAATTTAAGCTTTAGTTGGAGGATTGGAAGGGGGAACATTGATTATAGTTTTGGTTTTTCAAAACAAAACAACTTGCAAGGTTTTATTGATTTGGGAAATAAGACAATCATTAGCTTGGAGAACTTCAATGTGTATAATCAAATTAATATTTTAGATATTAGAGGCTCTAAGAAAGTAGTGAAAGTGTCAATGCATGAACTAATGACACCGAAATAAGTATTTTGACAAAGGATTTGAACTTCGTGTTAGCTCCCAAATCCATTCATGTAGATAGCATAATCTAAAGTGAGGAGAAAAACATTCAATCACTGGTTGACGAAGACAATGAGAGTATTAGACAAGACTATGCATTGATCTTGAGAACTGAGAAGCCTTCGAGGAGCAATGATAGGCAAGAATGAACATGAGGTACTTAAGAGCCTAACGCAAAAAAAATTACTTATTTTGAAAGTAGACAAATGTGGGGAAACTATGATTACGAACAAGGGAATTACACTACTATGATGGTTGGAAACCTCACCATGAGTGTCAATTATAGGGATTTGGGGAATAACCATATGTAAGGTGTAATAAAGGAAACAAAATAGATGATTAAGGGTTCCATCCTTGATGAAAATGCAGGGCCCTTTGGTTTTCCAAAGGCAATGCTAATACAAACACATTTCATCATTACTCAAATCATCACAAGATTATTAATGTGATATAGAAAATAAAAAAACTCGGTGACCAAGGTGGTCAATAAGTTTGAGGACATTGCCAATGATGGGGTTGATCACTTTGGTAAATTGTTTAAGGAAAGTGAAAGGGCCACACTTGTTGAGATGGTTAAAATTGCTCAATTATTTCTAAGTTTTGTTAATGAAGAAGATAATCAACAATTAATGGTTGAGGTCTCTAAGGATGAGCTACACGTGTTTTTCCATAGCATTCATAAAGACAAGAGCCTGGGTCTCGATGGTTGGACCATCGATATTTTTGTTTTGTTTTTAGATTATGGAGGATGATCTGCTACACGTGGTGGAAGAGTCTAGATTTTCGGGGAAGATATTGGTTGATTTTAACAATACATTTATTGCTCTTATACCCAAGACAAACAATTCATCTTCTTTTTATGAATTTAGACCAATTTCTATATGTGATTGTTTTTGTAAAAATATGGAAAAGGTAGCAACAAGGAGATTCAAGAAACTTCAATCAAAATTTGTGGTTGAACAAGAGTTTGGTTTTTTGGAAGGCATGCAAATCCATGAGTCATTCGCAGTGGCTCAAGGAGGGTTGTACTCTATTAAATCTAAAAAGATGAAAGTTGTTGTGGTTAAGATTGATTTTGTCGAAAGCTTTTGATCAAGTAAGTTGGTTGTACATGAGAATGATGTTAACCCATCTGAAGTTTGGAGTTCCTTTTATTAATGGGTTTATGCTTTGTGTAACATCAATATCATTCTTGGTTATGATAACTGGTGCAACTTCATATTTTTTTCATCAGAGTCGGAGCTTTCAATATGGATGCACATTGTCTCTTCTATTATTTTTAATTGTGGCAGAGGGTCTCATCCAATTCATCATGGAATCTTTACGGACTAGTACTTTCAAAGAGGTCAAAATCGGTGGTCATTTTAGGCTCACTCACCTTTTGTTTCTCAATGATAATCTAATACTATGTGATGGATATAGGATGGACCTAGAAACGTTAGTGAGGATTATCAATCTATACTATCTTTCTACGGGTATGGAAATCAATGCTAAGAATTCATCCATCTTGGGTGAAGGGTTCGAGGAGGGAGAAATGTTATATTTCAAGAATGTGTTTCCCTATAGTTGGGCCATATTAGATGATGGACTAAAATATCTTGGTTTCTATTTTAAACCGAATTCCTATTTAAAGAATGATTCATATTGGTTAATCTTCGGATGGTGTCATCAATAGTGGACTAAGGGGGGGAGATATGTTCTCATTAAACTAGTCTTGGAGACCATTTTGGTTTTTTGGATGAATATTTTGTGGATTCTAAAAGATACATTGGAGGGACTTTAAAGAATTACTTTCATTTCCTATGGTTATGGAACAAGGATAGGAGAGGTATTACATGGATCAAATGGAAGGGTTTAATGTTACCTAGCCTTGGTGGGTAGGGTAGTGAAAACATTTTTCTCTTTTCAAAGGCTATTGCAACAAAGTGTATATGGAGGTTGATCAATAGTAATGGCCCGTGGGTTCGAGTTGTCCATAAAAAATATATAACACTTGAATCTACTGAAGAGTGGATTTGTCATCCACACAAATATATGTGACATGTCTCTGTGATGTGGAAGGATGTTGTAATGTATTTTCCCTTTATTGGAAATGTCCTTTTGTGGAAAGTTAGGAGTGGTAGCAGAGTGAGACTGGGGTAAGACCCATGGTTGGGATATGGGAGGATTCATAAACTATTTGATTCAATTATTAATCAATTCATAAGTAGGGGATATCTTTATCTCTCTCAATTTTTTAATACTGTCACTATTACTGCTTGGGGGAAAGGACGAGATAATGTGGATATCCTAGGTTTTTGTGGTGATGATGCTTTGATATGGAGTTCTTTTATTGACAGATTGAGGCTCATGTAAGACTTCAGGATACCGACGAATCCTTGATTTGAGTGCATATGTGAATGGGAATATACACACTAAAGGTAGGATATTTATGTTTGGTTAATAGAGGAGATTAGAGTGATATGATCTAGTGGAGGTATGCGATCTAGAAGTTCCACTATCCTTTGAAGGACAAAATATTTATGTGGTTTTTATTATGCAATAAGGCATTAACATGGGATGTTCTCCAAGATAGGAACATAAATGGTCTAGGAAGGTGCTCTCTTTGTAAACGTAATGTGAAAACAAACTTTCGATTGATGATGGAGAGTACTTATACGAGGTAGGTTTGGAAGGAAAACAAATCCCTCATAGGTTTAAGGTGTTTAGAATGGTACTTCAGTGGAAAACAATTCTAGAAGTTGGTGTCCAAATCCATTGGTCAAGGACTATCAATATTTCCCTTGATAATTTTTTGAGGTATTTCGTTGGTTAGAAATTCTAGTCTTTTCAACGATAAGTTATTTCCTCATGTTCAATGCACAATACAAGGCCTTATAAGAATTCTTACGAATTTTGCTAAATCAAAACATGATCTTACTTTTAGATAGGTGGTAGCTAAGGCCATTAATAAAGATTACCCATGGTATTTTTTCGACTGTGTAGCTCAGGGTGCTCTTATAGTGCGTGGAGAAGGGGGCATATTATACCTTAATGGGGATCATTGTCTCAAGTTTAGAGTTGAAATTAGAACTATACCAAACAATTTCACAAAACTTATCACTTTGAAGCTTCTCATAATGTTGACTATTGATAAGGGTATCAATAGGCTACATGCATTTGATGATTGTTATTGGTGGTCAAATGGATCAAGGTACGATATGCTTGTTCAAATTTCAATTTAAAGCCTTTATTGGAGGACGTAAGGATACTAGCAGGTAATATTAATTCTATATCTTTTAGCCACATATATATAGAGAGAAATTTGGATGCAAACAATTTGTAAAAGCTAGGATTATCTATGCCTCTGGGCTCTTGGGATATAGCTGAAGTTGTTGAAGGTCATAGTTCTGAATATTTCCATCCTCCTTTCCTTGAATAAGTGCAAGGATGTTAATACTACCAAATTTGGATTGAAGTTCATATGATGGGATTTTTTGAAGATTTCTAAGATTTTTTATGCAGGTGTCAAATGGTATAAGGTCTATACAGTTTATTGGCATAAGCTTTGTCTTTAATGATATATGATGTTCAAGGGATATCAGGATTAAGTGCACAAATCTTAGTTCTATGATCATATCTAAAATATAATTGTAATAAGTAGACAATATGGGTTCCTTTGAGTATACAATTGAGAGGTGTAGATTCTCGGTTATTCTCTTTTGATTTTGATATGGTATGGACAACCTGTTGCTCCTGCAAATGCTTCCCCATAATATTTATATCTTAGGTCCTCTCCTTATATTTTTTTATTGAAATCTTACTTAGACTAGTTTTCCAGCTCAAGGGAGTCCATCCTACACTTAGTTTTTTTCCAAAAAAAGCTAAACAAAGAAGTTTTGACTAAGTTAAAACTCATGTTTTAACGCCGACATATCTGAGTAACTTGGCCAATTTCTTTGGCGTACCAGAGGAACTCGGCCAGTCTATCTGACACAGTCAGCTTGGGTAAAAGAAGTTTTTCGTAAAGCACTATTTTGGCACAACTCGACGAAACTCACCGAAATAGTCGGGAGTAACTCACGAGTCACCTATGAAACGATTAGAGAGATCAGTGAATGTTGCCAATGTAGGAAGTTGCTGAGTGTTTTGGGGAAAAGTGATGTTTTCCACCGATACGGTCGCATCCAAAGTAAAAAAGACTGATGGAATAAACAACGACAAAGCCAATAAGAAGAAACTCATGAGTTTCCGCCAATGCAGTCGGAGGTGCTTGGGAGTCTTATTGGATGCAAAGTTTTGGGTCAACTCAGAGTCTCATGCCGAAACAGACAGAGAAGACTTGTGAGTTTCTCCGAAGCACACAAATTTAAACTTGTCGAAGCAGTCACAAGTCCTATAATCAGAGATTTTGGGGTGAAGATGCCGACACTATCGGCATGACATAAAAATATCATCAACACTATCAGAATAATTCAAATGTTTTTGTTGATACTGTCGGAAACACAATCTCTTCCGTTGCGACCAAAACTTCTTTGCGCCAAATGACTTTTCACCAACTACCACATTAAATCACCCAACAACCGCATTAATGACAGTTTTTAACACTTTTCTATATATAAACAGATGATTTCTTTTGGTTTTGATTGCACTCTCCATTTTTTTGAGGTCCGATGTAGGTTTTTTTATGATGAAAAATGATGCATACATATAGCAACTTTTCTTTCCATTATAGGATACTTTAGTACAATAATGAATGTTTATTTCTTTGAAAAAAATATCATATTTGATCCAATTTTACCAGAAATGTTTTCCCATAAGCAGTTCCTGACTTTCAAAGACTTTTGAGATTATTCAGATTCCTATATTTCCAGGCGTCCAATATTGAGCTGGTTTATTTTAAGAAAATAACAAGAAAAATACGAATCAAAGTAAATCAGAAAAGAAAAACTAACTGAATAACCAAGAAAATAAAAGTTTTATTTAGGTACAAAGTGTTCCTACAACCTAAGTGAAGTAATGTTGGAGAATGAGTCCATTTAAAGGAAGACTCTCTTCCCGTTCTTGTAAATATTGAAGTTTGAAAGGCCAAGATTCTTCAACTCTTTTTGGATCAAAGGCTCCATCTTAGGGTGTGTTTCTCTAAGTTGTTGTTGAAAGGGATTTTGTCCAAAGTCACCAAATTTTTTTGAATTTTTTACATTTAACTCAATGGATTTCTTCAAATTTTGAACTAGATCTTCTGCAGTGTTATTTGTACATTCGAACTCTAGCCTTCAACAAAGGTAGTGTTTATTTCTTTCAGGATCAATAAGGATACAACATGCCCCTGATCCCTCTTATGTTTTAGAACCATCAAAATAAAAAATCCAAAATCTATCTTTTAAATCTATCGGGTTAGTAACATCTCCTACATCAGTAACTAACATACCCCCAAAGCGGGGAAAATGAAACACCGAAGAGAACTTCTATATGTTTCAAAAATTAGAGAAAGTTGTGTGTAGATAATATAAGCTTATGTGATGAAAGAAAGTCTAGGAAAATAAGTGAAAATAGGTTTCATCAAAACTCTAAATTGCCACATAAGTGAAGACAAGTTTCCTCCAAAAGGATTTTGTACATAAAGTTTTTAAATTTGAAAACATTCGGTGAATAAGTCAATGCTTTTGCCTCGATCCTTTGAATGCCAATGGAATCTTACAAAGCAAAAAAGTCTAAAAATCAAAGGGGCATAGTTATAGGAGTTTTCCAAGTTTTAGGTAGCTTTAGAGAACCTCGAAACCCCTGGACGTGGAGGAACTATACCTTTGAAACTGATACCTGACCTGGACGTGGAGAGACTATACCTTTCAAATTGAAACTTGAACTATGTGAGACATCAAAATTTGTGCACATCGTAATTTGCACAAGCGACACCATTTTTCTTGTCAACCATTTGCGTGGGTTGTCTTATAATCTCATGTATTGAAGATCATTGAGATTATAGCTCCATTAGTAGAGCTCATTGCTGGATAAAACATTTTTCAAAACCATGGCAGTGGCCTGGTTTGCTGATTTTTTAAATCCCAACCAACCTTCAAATCACCCATGTGTTTTCCAGTGCAATGTCTTTCGAGATCACGAAGTTTGGGTTTTTAGAGGTACAAACTGAGTGTCTGGTGGACCTACACAATTGTGTTTCAGATGATATGCATGACCTCCAAGTGTCCCATGGAAACTATGGAAGTAGACGATTGGAATGATACAAATGTGTACGAAAAACTATGGAAGTTGGCTAATAGATTTTGTTGAGAGCTCTTTGCCCATCAACTTTGGTGTTGGATAGAAATCATCATTGTTGATGGTTTATTGTAGCAATATTATGTAAGTATTGATGATTGGATGCATAATTACTGTGTGGGGAAATAGAATGGTGCTTGTTGATTATCATGAAGACAATGCATTTGACGGTATTCAAATGAGGTGGTTGCAACTTGTTGATACTGAAGCTTCTCTCTTGTAACGTAGTATAATGATGATGAAGCCCCTGAATCTCATATGGATTTGCTTGAACAAACATCCCAACTGTTCTCTACCTTCATGGATTTTAATGAAGAATTTAAGGCTTCTACAGGTGTCAGGGAGCGCAGTAGAAATATTCTGGCAAGATGAATCACATGTAAATAGAAATTCATTATTGCTAGGTAAATAGAAATTCGTTGTGTTGAAGTGTATATGTTTAGTTAGTATTAAAATCAACATATTTAAATATCTAGCTTATGGTACATGTAAACATTTTGTAGGCATCTTGGAAGCAATACACAAATAAATTGACCATCTCATGGTTGTCAAACCCGAAGCCAAATGGGACGGAAAAGCCCAAGTATTTTCATACGAGGATCTACAGAGCATGCATTACATACACACATCAATATGTGAATCGATGAGACTTTATCAGTCAGTCCACTTGGACTCCAAGCACGCTCTCCACAACGATTTTTTGTCTGACGGGACTATCGTGCACAGAGGCACTGGAGTACTTACCACCCATACGCCATGGATCTTAGGGATGTCAGCTGTGGTACTGACTTCCTCGAATTCAAACTAGAAAGATGGTTGAACAAGGATAGGCATTTTATCCCTCATAGTCCCTTCAAAATCATAGTCTTCCAAGGCAGCACACGAGTCTGTATGGGAAAATATATGGCGTTTATTCAGATGAAATATGTTGTGGTATCTGTGGTTTCTATGTGCAGAATACAGCGTTTGGTTGAATATTCGGCTATGGGAAATCCAAAGCTCATTCATAGCTTGGATGCACGCATGAAGGGTGGTTTTCCCGTTCTGCTTGAAAATAAGAAGGTTGATTGGTAGCCCTAGTATCCCCTTCATAACTTCGTTCGATTCAATATTTTTCACTTATAAAAATACATCTATAAAACAAAGGAGATCCAAATACCATAAATTATACTTTAAGATTTTAACTCTCATTTATTATTATCCTTGAAAAAATTAAAATATAAATCCCCCGCCTTTTTCTTGAAACAAAATTTCAATTAGGTTCTAAAAAAATTAAAATATAAATCCCGTGCCTTCTTCTTGAAACAAATTTCAATTAGGTAAGAACCCACAAATTTAATAAAATAATAAAGACAATCTATGTTTGCTCAAATAATTTTGTTTTGGAATTATAAAAAAATAAGTTCTCTATGCAAAAGAAATATTAATTTAGCATGGATTTATATTGGGGAGCCTCACCAGATGCAACCATAAGTAAAGGACCCACCAAGCACAACTACCCCACCATCACCATTAGTCCTGGCCTCATAGTCATTGTTGTAGTTCTAGAAAAAAATTTGTTAAATAATTTTAAAAGATTGAAGTACATAAAACATTTATATGAATCACTTATGGTAGCTAGTATTTCCAAGATTAACTTTAGCCAACATAATTTCTATCTCCACTAGTGATGAGTGCAACTACTGGGTCCTCCCCTTACAAGAGCCAAGAGGTGGCAATGTCCCAGACATTGCCGCCTTCTATTGCAAGAAGAAGGAAGTTGGAAAAAGAACAAAGTAGATGGGAATGCAAATGCGTTTAAAAAGTCAAAGCTAGAACATTTTAAACCGGTAAATAAATGGAATTATCATATGAAATCAAATGTAGGACATAAATAACTTTTGCTATAAAATTCACTTTTCCTGGTTGGATAATCAAAGAAAAGGTAATGCTCAATTTCTTTAGCATGCAATAAAGTGTAAACAAGGCTCTTGTGCACACATTTGATACTGGTTTGCTTCCTCCACTGCACACATGATTAATAACAATGTGTAATGAAAATGCTGATCTATATTGGAGTGACTGATATCTCTCTTTAGAAAACCTTGATCGAAACTTGCACCTTTTCATAATTTCAAAAAGAAGGATAAAAGAGATCAAGATGTGTGTGATTAGTAGTAGAATAGGATCTTGATTATGTAGTATAATCAAAGTTTCCATATTGTGTGTACTGAAAAGAACATACATTAGTAATAAGTAATAAGAATTCAATATTAGCCTGAAACCTTGAGCATAAATATTAAACCATCTACAACCAAAAAGAATTTTGAATAGTCAATATAGCAGGCCAGCCAAAGAACCAACAAGAACAACAAACATGGATGATCAGGCATGTCCTTGATGTGTGCGATAGTTCACCAAGGAAAGAGAAACATAGTGAGTGTTTTACCATCACTGATAATTTGTGTTGATTGTCACATACAAATGCATTGTGAACAACCACATCAATAGGCCTCCATTTAAACAATAGCACATTTATAACCTTTGTGGGTATTGTGTTGCTTTAGCCATGCAACTTTTGTTATGGTGGTTTTTGTTTAAATTTTCCAGTTGTTGCTTTTATTTAATTAGAGTTAATTAATTAACTTAATAAAATGAGTTAATTAATTAACAATTTGGTTTTTGTTTAATATTCTTGTTGCTTTTATTTCTTATATAAGAATTCAAACAAGCACAAAATAACTTCTGGCAAATATCTGTTGTCGCTACAATTTGGAAATTACTATGTGAAATTACTGTGTGTTAAGTTCGAGTTGCTTTCTAATTATTTTATAATAAAAAACATGAAAGAATAAATCCATAACATTTGGCAGTCCCGGGGCTAGGCGTCTATGATTCAATATCAGTTCAATTTCTATCATGTGTTGGTTTTACATTAACCAACTCAAAAACTCATGAAAATTGTAGCCATGGAGTCTATTTTCCTAATGGGTAGGCTATTGCTAATTTGTGCAGGATGGTTTGGGATTATTGAGTTTTTGTAAAGGTCCATTTGATTTGAAGAAACAGATTTGAAGAAACAAGGTAAAGGTCCATTTGATTTGAATGAGAAACAAGCATCTGATTTGACTGCAGGTCTGTTAAAGAAGGAAAACTAGGGACAAACATTTCAGAACTTCTCTTGACGACCACTCTGTCTGCTCCAAAATATGAAAAAACTGCTACTATTGTTGTTTTTTACTCCATTACTACTCTGTTCTTGCCTGTGATGAATCGAATTGAATTAGAGATGGCACCTTATACCCAATTCAGCATGGAATGTTTCATATCTTAAGTTTGGGAGTACAATACTACAACACCAGGTAGAGCCAATAGCTTATATGGTAGGAGATAAGAACATGCACTACCTGAGAAAACCTGGAAGTGAATAGGAGATTGGATTGAACAGAGGATGTATTTATGGGTTCTGTATGTACAATACGTGTAGGAGACAAAATATTGATTCATCATATGATTTCTAAGCATAGGAGGAGGGAGAAATGGAAGGAGAGTTTCGAGGCATTGCGTTCAATCATTTCTCCAGGCTCAAAGGTACGTTACATGAAAATAAAGTTTTTGTTGTAATCAAATGAAGATTAATGAATATCCATTAACATTGTGATTTAATCTTTGTCTCTCTATATCTAGATGTGTGTACAATAGCCAACAGTTCTTCCCTTAAATATTAGTTAGAAGAAGGTCCAAAAAAATGTGTTCTTGTGTTGATATATTTGCAGAAAGACAAGCCTTTCCATATTGTCCTCTACGAGGGAGTATTTAACGAGTCTCAAGTCTCATGATGAAGAAATTGAAGAAAGGAATAAGCACTTGGAATCTGAATTGAACAAACCCAAATGAGCTCAATCTCAGGAGGGTGCAGGAACCAGCTCAGTCGTGCAACAACAGGGCTCCACAACTACTGAGGGCAGCGACAACATGGTGACAGTTGAAGTATCAAATATAGGAGGCAGTAGTAATCCTTCTGATGAGATGGGAATAGTAGTGGTCCTTGACAGGACGATGAATATGATTGATTTGATGATTGTGGTGTTGAAGCGTCTAAGAGAACTGGGGGTCCCTCTTATTTCTATGGCAACCTCCACAACATATGATGATCATGATCCATCACGCATGCAATTTCGAATATTTGCAACCATCAAGTTTCAAGATGAAGTAAGAAATATAGAAATCCTCCATTATGTTTGTAATGATTTCCATTGTCATTCTATTTGTGTTCATATTGGTGTCATTCTATTTGTGATTTGGTGGAAAATTTTTAGGAAGTGGAGAGGTTGAAGGTAGGGTTGATGAGCGCCGTGAGGAAAGATGGTGGGCCTTCCCCACCGCCTTAAGGTTTGTTCTGGTCAGTGCTTTCCAAGTCCATGTCAATCGATCGTACTTTAAAGTTTATTTGACGTTAATATTCATTCAATTTATAATGACAGAGAAGAGGACACAAGGTATATGCAGCTTGACAAGTTTGTAGGACATGTTTCAGTGTCTAAGTACGATTAATGATCTGTAATTTTTTAAAAACTAATTCACTCACCAAACTAAAGAATCTTCACGAATAACAAGCTTCTTGTGTATTACTTCTTCTTCCATAATTAACGGTAATTTGCCTTAAAAATTTGTTTATGTGAAGCGTGCACGTTCTGGGTTGTGTGATCCAAGTCTAAGTGACAGTAGCAGAACAAGATTCGAGTCACAAAGATACAAGATTTTTCTGGCTAACTGCGCACTTGAAGCTTCGTACACCATGAATACTCTTTCTCAGAGGTCATTTGTAGTTTTCTCATCAATTTTGTGTAGTTAAATCAATTCACTCAGAATTTATAATGGCGTTATTTATGATTTTACAGTGGGTTTATTATACTTTATTACATCCAGGAGGCTTAGGCCATGAATAACTCCGGGCAATGACTGGCTATCAGCTATGACGACTGTGTCTATGAGATTGCAGGCATCTGTTGATAGGTTCAAGCTCTTCCCCGGTTGGTTACGGGCTATCTATTAGCTATGGCGACTGTGGCTATGAGATCATAGGCATTTGTTGATAGGTTCAAGCTCCTCCTCGGTTGGTTACAAGCCTCTGTTTTTTATAGGCAAAAGGCTTCTGGTGAAAGTATTTTGGTATATGTTTCTAATTAGTGTATCTTTTCTAGTTCCCACAGTTTGAATCAAAAGAAAAGTACTGGTTTAGAGAATATTTAGTTCAGAAGTGTTTCCAGCTCGTAGATTTAGCTGCATAGTCCACTAGCTCTGGGTCATTAACCATGTCATGTTACATGTCATCACCGTGTTACATGTCGTCATGGATACCGTTACAGAGTATTAAATACATTATGGAGTCTGTGTACACGGTTACACGTCGTCGTGAATACCATTACGGAGTATTAAATACGTTAAGGCCGTCCACAGACGACGAAAGCTGTTGAGGAACAACCCCTTAAATAACACCTTCAATGTAACTAAGTCTACTATATTACAATCAATATCATCAGTCCATGAAAATTGAAGGAGATCAGATTGTATGTATAATTCTTTACTCACTTCCTCGGCTTGATAATTCCTTGGTTCAAGCTCTAAAAAGTAATTGCCCAAAATCGAAGATGAGAAATTCACCGGTTCATTATTTCCTTCCAACTGAGTCACTTTCTACTTCATATGTGGTTCTTCTCTCAGTATCTTAATACGATTTTGATTATTTTGGTATGGTGGCCACATGTGAGACCAATCAATTGCAAAATAATCGTTAAGTTTCGTTGACCAGTCCCTGCTCAATATTAATCCATAAGCCTCAGGCATATCTACCACCATGATGTATATGAATTGACACACTCTAGGATCTGCAGACAGTCTAATTAACACATCTTTCATCTCCCCTATATCCTTAACAGCAGACCTATCCAGTTGAATGATCTAAGAGGGGGATGGTGTTGGTTGGCCATTAATCTTCTTACAAATAGAAAGAGGCATAACATTGGATGAGGCTCCAAAATCTACCAAACAATTATGAACATTATGATTAAAAATTTCAAAGGTTAACATGAAAGGCAAATTCTGGGATTTCGATTTACCACCAATGCTTGCTTCATTAATCTCAGTATGTGATTCGATGGCTTTTGAAGTACTGCTTGGTTGTGGGCCAAAAGATTCCATTAGTTTCTTTCTTTGGTGAGGAAGATTACATAATTCAAATAAAGAGATATTTGCTTTGGTTTTCTTGGTATCTTCCACAATATCATATCCCATGTTATACTCTTTAGTTTTTTATGTTTTGTTTACCACAATTCTCACAGGTTTATCAATTACCGGGTTATTTTCTTTCATGCTTTTCGGATTAACCTTATGTTGTGTTTGAGAAGTGCTGATAATTTTCTTCAAGGTTTCCTTTATTTTATTTATTTTAGGAAGCACTAAGCTTTGATCCACCACCAGTCCTTTACTCCTAGTTGTAACATTAACTGATGATACTTAGACTTCCTCATTCTTCTCATCTTCATTCAATCCCAATGTGGGTGCCCAATCCCATAATACCATTGTGGTCTCTTCTGTTGTTTCTTCATGTTCAATAGTTTGGTCTTATTCTTCTTCTGGATCTTCCTGCTGAGCATCTAATAATTGATTCATAACCAAATTCATCGAATTTATCCACCATGGACAACTTTTTTCAGAATGGTGTTCCTGATGAAAAGTACATAAATGATCCATTCCCACTTCATTAAAATTTAAAACAACAGAATTAATTAGAGGAGGTTGAGGTTATCACTTTATTCTCTTTTCTTGTAGTAAGGTTGGAATGGATTTCTATATGAACTAGCTCCCTTCTCCTTTTCCAAATCTACTATCTTGTTTGATAATTTATGCACCACCTTGACCACATTTTCTAACTCATTTGAGTGTTCTTCTTTTGGCCTAGTTAAAAGCAAGGGATTTTTACTGGCTATTGTTTTCACTTCTGGTTCTAAAGTATGCTTTGTGATACTATCAGGATCTGCTTCCACCCTTTTGTCTTCTTCATAATTTTCTACCAGTGTGGGCTTAACTTCCCTTTTCACAAACATTGCTATAGGTGGGTATAGTGATGTAGTATAATATTCTACCAAAGACTCTTCAGTTGGATTTGTTGCAACACTAAAACTATTTAAAAGAGTAGTGAACCTTTGATTGAAATCTTGAACCTTCTCTTTCATTTCCATCTTCATAGACAATAACTCTTTCATAAGTGTGGCTATGATTTTCTGGTTGCCAAATTTACTTCTAAACATTCTCTCAAAAGTATCCCAGTTTGCTATTGAGTTAACCCGTAGACCGAAATACCATGAAGATGATCTAGGCTCGAAACTATATTGGAACAGTCTACAGACAACGTCTTCGTGATCAACACCGAGAATACTTAGTGCGAGATAAAAAAAATTCAGATGATCTTCAACGAAGATACTCTTTCCAGGATCAAACTTCAGTAACACTCGTTCTGGGTACTTGGGTAATCGTGTAAAGGTGCATCCAGGTTAAGTGGTGTCCTGGCTCTCCATGCGGGTTTATTTACAGCGGCTATAACTCGAAGCGGATATTGTGGTGGAGAGTGTGGAAAGGTTTGAGTCATAGGGGATTTAGTTCCTAATTGATTAAGAGGTTGGGTGATTTCTTGGAGAGAGAAATCTACCAATTCTTTCAAATTTTCCACAAGCACTGAATCTCGAGTGTATGAGACTGCTTTCTTGGGAGCTTGCCTCCTGGGTAACACAGGGATTACTTTCAATCCTCCAAATTTCTTAACGTAATATCTTGTATGCCTTAGAAAATGATTAACTTCTTCAAATGGGACAGTGTATAAAGATTATAAATCTTCTTATTCAGAAATTACCCTTTCTGGTTCTTCAGATTCAAGAACAAAATATTCTGGGAAAGTCGCTTTAGATGTAGTTCTAGTGGAATTATTTCTCACAAACGGACTTCCTTTTCCAACCATGCACTGGCTTCCCTCCTTCTAGCACCAAATCTATTGATGCTTGGAAAAATACCAGGTACCGACAGTAGGGATTTTCCCTGATAAACAATCCCAATTAGATCGTCCACCATTTGGTGTGGGGAATTCGTCCGGTTAACAGTCCTATTACTGTAGATTAAGTTGTTTAAATATTTATCGTTTACATCCCAGTCCACCGTTTATGTAATTTTCTTTTTAAAGATGAGATGCAAGTGCCTAAATGCATATAATTGATAAGCAGAAACCTCATAAGTGATGTGCAGGTTCTTACCTCTCGTCTTACCGTTCCTGTATCCTCAATTATTCTTCTAAATCTAAGACTAAGCTAATCTATCCTATTCTAATTTATCCTATCACTGTAGGGAGAAAATTTAAAGTTAGAGCAATGTACTGTAACTATTCATATTAATCTCACAAATAGTTGTTTCAATTTCATATGCATATTTACAATATAAATAATATCAAAGGTAGCCCTGACATAATAAAACATTCATTGCTAATTTCATACACATACATTTATATGGAAAGCAAAATCATTCATCACCAAAGAAGTAATTCATAATAGTTAGAACAATCTCACAGTTGCATGGAAACCATAAGAAGTAATTCCACATTACGACCTCCAAACATTCCAATAAAATTACTGTATAGCCTTTCCCAACAAAAACAAGTCCTTCTTTATTAGCAGAAAATTAGCTCTCTTACAAATAGTCCAAGCCTTCTTTGTGCTAGCGAAAATCCCTTCTATTGTATTGTCTACCCCTATTTATTACAATCTAAATTTTTCATTTTATAACCTTTGACCTACCCTAACCCAAGAAATTCCCATAATTTGTCATTTAGTGCTTTACATAGGGAAATACAAACAATTCCATAAGAGACGAAATTTATGTGGGCCCTGCCCTACTGGAAACATACAGAGCCCATGTGCTGGCCTCTTCTACAATAGTTTTGTAATTTATTGGTTCAAGTACTTGTACAATCACTTCATGCACTGCCAGCAGTGTTTGCAAGTGTGTTACCTTTTCTATGGCAGACTTACACATGTCTCCTAGGATGTGAGTGTTGAAGGAAGCCTTCCCAACCCAAATGTTAATGTCTTCTTCATGAAAACTTCTATTTTCTGGATGTATTGTATTTCTTCTTCTAGTCTTTCCTGCAAACGTGTCAGGTGTTGGTCCTTGCTGGGAAGGTAATCTTGCTTGGTGAGAATGAAACATGTGACATGAGCATAGCGAGGAGAGTCTTAGTAATACCTCAATTGTTTCGAAAATTATTGGCATACTATAGAAAGGGAAGCTAATTTCATGTCCACATTGGAGTCATTATAAAACCTATAAAATAACTAAGACTCATGAGGTCTAGAGTACTATCTTGGGGCTCCATCCATTCTCACACTAATATCTATCTTAGGAAGTCTACCATGATAGACCTGCAGAAAGGAAGTAGGTCTGACGGATGTATGGCATTCAAAATAATCCCATGCTATAAATCAAAATCCAAAAGGGCTTATATTAAAGAGTCAAAATTCTGAGACATACAGTCTCCATCAAAGAAACTATGTTGAAGGAATACACCATCATATCAAAAAAAAATTGCTTAAACAACAAATTCCAAGAAGGTTCTTGTCCGCCCGTGAGTTTGAAACAAATTTATCACTCACACAAAAGGACACTATGGATGGAAGAACCCATACCAAAATTCTCAAAGTGGAAGAATCAATCACAGAACACTCATAAGACAAATGTCATTTAAAAGGAAAAGCATCAAAATACTGCTAATAGTATGGGAACGAGGAACAAACGAATACATCTGTCTAACCTTGTTATGATCATGTGGAGTCATATCTAGTGGCAACCAAAATACAGAGGCAAAATGAATTTCATATTTTGGCCCCGGGAGAGTTATTGAGACTCCTGGTTCTGGTTACCCTACTCCCAAAAGATGACAACCAATGTGATGCACAAAAGTTACATCTCTGGATAAGTCTAGTCTTTTAAATGATATCAGGGAATACATGGAAGAAATTGTTGTATATTCACATCTAGTACCACATAGCAGTCTTGTTTTCCAAAGATACTTTTTTTAGAGATCTGTGTTCACCAGCTAATTGCCAATTGTTGCTGCTGCAACTGCTTCCCCAAATTTTTTTATATTTTAGGGACCCTCCTTATATTTTTGATTGAAAGCTTACTTAGACTAGTTTTCCAACTCAAGGGAGTCCATCCTATACTTAGGTTTTTTTCCAAAAAAAATTTGAACAAAGACGTTTTGGCTAAGTTAAAACTCATGTTTTACCACCAACATATTGGAGTAACTTGGCCAATTTCTTTGACGTATCGAAGGAACTCAGCCAGTCTCTCCGACACGGTCGGCTTGGGCAAAAGAAGTTTTTTTTAAAGCACTGTTTCGACACAACTCGACGAAACTCGCCGACAAAGCCTGGAGTACCTGACAAGTCACCTTTGAAACGATCGAAGAGATCAGTGAATGTTTCCAATGCAGGAAGTTGTCGAGTTTTTTAGGGAAACTCGATGTTTTTCGTAAATACAGTAGCATCCAAAGTAAAAAAGATGGATGGACTAAGCGACGACAAAGCCAATTAGAAGAAACTCATGAGTTTCTGCTGATGCGGTCGGAGGTGCTTGGGAGTCTTATTGGATGCAAATTTTTGGGTCGACGTGGAGTCTCACACTGAAACGACCGAAGAAGACTTGTGCGTTTCTCCGAAGCACAAATATTTAAACTTACCGAAACAGTCGCAAGTCCTGTCATCGAAGATTTTGGGGTAAAGATTCCGACACTATCGGCATGACATAAAAAATATCGCCGACACTATTAGAATAATTCAAAAATTTTCGCCGATACTGTCAGTAGCACAATTTCTTTCGCTACGACCTAAAGTCTTCGCACCAAACGGTGTTTCACCAACTACCACATTAAATCACCCAACAACCGCATTAATGACAGTTTTGATCATTTTTCTATATATAAACAGACGATTTCTTTTGATTTTGATTGCACTCTCCATTATTTTTAGGTCCGATGTAGGTTTTTTTATGAGGAATAATGATGCATACATATAACAACTTTTCTTTTCATTATAGGATACTTAAGTACAATAATGCATGTTTATTTCTTTGGATTTTCAAAACAATTGAGGTATTACTAAGACTTTCCTCTCTATGCTCATGTCACAGGTTTCATTCTCACCAAGCAAGATTAACTTCCGAGCAAGGACCAACATCTGACACATTTGCAAGAAAGACTATAAGAAGACATACAATACATCCAAAAACTATAAGTTTTAATGAATAAGACATTAACCTTTGGGTTGGGCAGGCTTCCGTCAATGCTCACATCCTATGAGACATGTGTAGGTCTGTCACAGAAAAGGTAACATGCGTGCAGACACAGCTGGTGGTGCATGAAGTGACTATACAAGTACTTGAGCCAATAAATTACAAAACTATTATAGAAGAGGCCAGTGTATGGGCTGCGTATGTTTCCAGCAGGGCAGGGCCCACATAAATTCCATCTCTTATGGAACAGTTTGTATTTTCCCATGTAAAGCACTAAAAGACAAATTGTGGGAATTTCTAGGGTTAGGGTAGGTCAAAGGTCACAAAATGACAAATTCAGATTGTAATAAACAGGGGTAGATAGTACAATAGAAGGACTTTTCGCTAGCACAAAGAAGGGCTGGACTATTTGTAAGAGAACTAATTTTCTGCTAATAAAGAAGGACTTCTTTTTGCTGGGAAAGGATGCACAGTAATTTTCTTGGAATGTTTGGAAGTCGCAATGTGGAATTACTTCTTTTGGCTGCCATGCAACTGTGAGATCATTCTAACTATTCTGAATTACTTCTTTGGTGATGAATGATTTTGCTTTCCATATAAATGTCTGTGTATGAAATGAGCAATGATTCTTTTATTATGTCAGAGCTACCTTGGATATTATTTTTGTTTTAAATATGCATATGAAATTGAAACAACTATCCGTGAGATTAATATGAATAGTTACAGTACATCACTCTAACTTTAAATTTGCTCCCTGCAAAGATAGGATAAATTAGAATATGATAGATTAGCTTAGTCTTATATTTAGAAGAATAATTGAGAAGGTAGGAACGGTAAGACGAGAGGTAAGAACCTTCACATCAGTTGTGAGGTTTTTTCTTGTCAATTATATGCATTTAGGCACTTGCATCTCATCTTCAAAAATAAAATTACATAAATGGTGGACCGGGTCGTAACCGATAAGGATTTAAACAACTTAATATACGATAGTTAGACCACTAACTGGACAGATCCCCATACCAAACGGTGGATGATCTAATTGGAATTGTTTATAAGGGAGAATCCCTACCGTTGGTACCTAGAATTTTTCTAGGAATCAACACAACCATTTAAAAGTTTAACTTTGTTTTTGGTAATAAAGTTACGGTTTATTTTTTCAAAATTTTGAACTTATAATTTATGAGACTAATTAAAATACAAAATAATATAAGTCAATATTTTGTTCTTCATATACTTTTTATTGCTAGTTTGTTTGTGGTTGGTGGACTAGCATATGGTCTAAGAAATCACAGCTTAGGGGGATTTAAGCAGTCAAAATAACCTTGTGATCATATTTGACCTGGTCCACACCAACCCTTAATGTGGATGGATTGTTAAATGTCTCCTCCCAACTGCATTGTGGGGTTTGAACTCAGGTCTCCATGCAGAACGATGCCTATCAAAACCAGTCGTGCAAGCAATATTTGATCCGTTTTTCAATTACTTGTTATTTTGATCATGAATCAATTTACCATCCATAAATCACTTATAAGAATAAAACTTGAATAGAGAAAATAAAATTCCATCCTACAACCACTAAGACTAAACCCAATTAATAGAAAAGTATGTGTGTGTGTGTGTGTGACTTCATATATATATATATATATATGGGATCATATAATTTTTTTACATAATCAATAACTAACAACAAATTAATTATTTAACTAATTTATTTTAGGGATATTATTCAATCCTTTATTTCTATATATAACGGTCACCTCCATTTAGCACTTTTTAAACTTGGTTAATTTATCCACTCTTTATGATTTATCACCTCATGATAAATGAAATATCAACTCTAAACACGAGAAAAATTATCACAATTTTTTTTTAACACAGGCAAATTTTCATATTAATTCATTGTTGAAATAACCAAAAAGTTTACAAAATTTTCTAGAATATCTATCAAAACACAACTCAAAAGAGATATATCATGTAGCTCCTCAACAACTTGCAGTCTTGAGAATGCTACAACAATTACATAAACATCTACACTATTATAAACCCTAACATACTTCCCAAGAAAAAAGACAAAAAATACCATGAACAAGCAAGAACCAAAACATAGACCACCCTATGACATTAATAATCTCGATTTACTTCACAATGGCCCAAAGAACTAGATATTTCCATAATGGCGATAGTTGGGCACTTGTGGACAGATTCTTCATCAATGGTTTTTGAACCAACATTTTTAGTGACCTTGGATTAACAACCGACCAACATATCATGGAGATCCATAGCGATATTCATCTTTTCCAAGTGAGCGCCTTGAATATAGATTTGGTGTTCCAAATCATCAAAACAATGATCCAACAAGGAAACATGGGCTTCCAAACAACCTCACTTTTTCCATAGTTGTTATCATTATTATGTGTGGATGTTTAGCCTTGATATTATGAATGCTACAAGAGCTACCTCTCTTATAACAACCAAGACACATTCCAACTACAAACTGGTCCTATGTAGAGTGGATTATAGGTCCTGAATGTGGGACTTCATATCCCATAGCCCTTTGACCAATATCGTCAACTCTGCCACAATCTCTTCTTCTGCTTTCATACTTGCTTCAGACACATGCCACCCAAATAGATTCCACACTAGAGAACCTTCTCGGTTGTGAAAAGAGATAATAGGAGAAGACTAAAGATCAATAAACACAAACGCTTCTTGACCAGAAGAACCCACCAACATAGGATCTCCAGAAAGTTAGACAACATGCCAAACACCTAAGAAATCTTGTTGCCCTGCAAGCCAGAGTTCAAGCTCTGGATTAATCCCAAATTTTCCAATGGAATGATCCATAATCACCATATTAAGCGAAGAGAAAACACACCAAACCTATACAAAAATTTGAGGGATTTCTTCCATGCGCAAGGTTTTAATGCAGTTGCTTTGAAATTTAAAATGTTGGTGGGTGGTGACCTTGTAAGAGGGGGGGGTGGCTTATACATTCCATCAAAACATTAATATCGCTAGGGGATCCATCATTGATAATGGACCCCATTTTTAACCAAAGTACATTTGCCATAATTCGAGGCTTGGTTAGCACACTCATCAGTGAAAGTGTTATTAGTCCTTCATACGTGGAGGAGATCAACTTCTATTATGGCTTTTAGAAGATCAACGATTTGGCCATGGAACCTCTCGACTATTCGATCATCTATTTGAACCTTTTTTTTCTAGTTTGGGAGATTTGAGGAGGGAATCCCCAATAACAAGGATATTCTAAATACCCAAGGAAATTGTGAAATCAAGACTAAACAACAAAGCATAGCGTTCCTCTATATTGTTAGTGGCTCTTCCCAAGCCCCATTACAAGGAATAAGTTTGTTTCTCTCTAGGATTCCAAGAGGATGCCTCCTGTACATGATGCCCCAGTTATCAAACTTATTTTTATTTATAAACATTATTCAAATTACACATCTTATTTCTTCTCATTTTAATTTATAAACATTACACATTGCATATGTCATTTATTTTAATCTATAAACATCATTTATATCATATTCAAACAATCAAACTATTGCTTCTCTAACTTGAGATTCGACAAAAGGAGGTGGATTAATCAATTTGGAATGAAACATAGATATTTTGGCTTCCAACTTTTCAAAAAATGAGGATATGAAAGTGCTTCTACATGTATTTTTTATATCATATATTGGATTTTTTAATGCTGAGGGAGGTATTAGACCATCGACATCAAGTAGTCTATCATTAGTATAATAGGATAGTGTGACACACCGAGGGTTCTCCTTTAACCTTTGACATTTTGAACAACCACCTACTATTAGGGTGTCATAAAAGAGAACTTGTTCACAATGAAGTACCATTGACGTAGGTAGGATGGTAGCTAGAAGATGGCATGTTACAATTGGAGGGGTAAAGTGGCTGTTTATTTTTGTTTAGTAGTTGCTTGAAGTATCTTGCTCTCGATCAGTGCTTGCAGCGTTGAATCATGATCCTACAAAATCAGACACATAAATATTCACATGCACATGTATAAACAATATAAATTCGATTAGATAATAATAATAATAAAATGAACTTACTGCAAATGATAGAGAAGAACTTGATGAACTTTGAACAACATGGAATGGGTTGGACTCTGAAAATTTGTCCATTTAATATTGTAATGTTTTCTCCCTGTATTTTATAGCCAAATCATAAATCAATATATGTTTACATTCTTCAAAGAAAGTCTAGAAAACATGTAATAATGTAACTTAAAATAGAACTTTAAAACCATTTTTAAGTATATGGTGTTAGTTTAATGAGCGCAAGTACCTTATGGAGTATTGTAGTTTATATCTTAAAAACTATAGCCGAAATAATTTTAAATGTACTCTGTGTGTCTGTAAAATTTAAGTGCATTGGCATGTTTTAATAATATAAATGCACAGATGTGTATATGTATGATACACAATGAAAAAAAAACGCCCACAAACAAAAATGTTACATTGTTCATTCAATATATGGGTATTAAATATATAGATGTTATATATGAATTATTATATATTACAAGTATATAATGATTATATGCAAGTATAATCATTATATTGAAACAAAACAAGTAAAATTTAAATATCAATATTATTATAAAAATTATTTGATTTTATGATGATTTTCCTTGAGAGCATTTTTCACAATGTGAATCCGTACACACCAGTGCTTGTATTTAACGCACCAATGATTGGTGCTCAAACAATAATATGCACTGGTGCTATACATACAATATCGTTGATGTTGTTATCTATTGCAAACATACCAACATCCAAAATATCGTTCAATTTATGTGATAGTACTGTGCACATAATAATATAGTCATTGGTGTTATGTACTGGACTATATTTCTTTGATTACCAAGAAATAGTGTTTTTTTATTCTAAAAAAATAGTCATCGATGCATATTTGTGCACCATCGGCACTGGTGACTATTTCATTACCATTGGCACTGATGCATTACCTATAATTATAACCTCAGTGCTATTAGTTATACCTAAATTATATGCAACAATGCTATGATATGTACAATACACATTGATGCTATTATACACGCAGAGCATATTAAAGAGTTATATAAATGAAAAGCACTGGTGCATCACATTTAAATTGTATACATTTGTGTCAATACAATTAAAAACATTGGTGCCTTAAATAGAAGGAAAAGTAACTGTGCTATAAATTATAATAATTCTTCGGGAGTTATATATATGAAATGCATCGGTATATCACATTTAAATGGTATGCATCGATGCATTTGTCTGTGAAATGTATCGATGCACATGTATTTGAAATGCATTGTCGTGTCATTATAAGAATACCACACCATTAAAAAAACATCCAGTCTAACTTCCAACTACCCATATTTTCTTAGTTATAACTAACATTCGATAAAATATCTCTTACCAATGGTGGAGTTTTTTTATTTTTATTTTGTACAACCTTGTGACATTAAAATACTCCTCAAAAACCTTTATTAAAATGTGTTTTTCTTATATTATGACTTTCTAACTATACGTTGATCTTCTTTTTCAAAATAATTCCTTATAACTTAGCTAAAAAATGATTAATCCTAATGACTCTATTATAAGATAAGATTATTTTTACTACTACTTCATAAAATAACCTATTAATTATTTAACCAAATCTTCTTTTTAGGGATATTAATCTGGTCATTTATGTCAATGTAACATTGTAACAATCAACCCATATTTTTTTTAAGTTATAACTAACATTTGATAAAACATCTCTTGTCAACCGTGGAGTCTTTTTTTTAATTTTGTACAACCTTGTAGCATTAAAATATTCCACAAAAACCTTTATTAAAATGTGTTTTCTTTATATTATGACTTTTTAACTATATGTTGATCTTCTTTTTTAAAATAATTTCTTATAACTTAACTAAAAAATAATTAATCCTAATGACTCTATTATGAGATAGATTATTTTTACCACTACTCCATAAAATAACCTATTTCCTTTTAGGGATATTAATCTCGTCATTTATGTCTCAATGTAATAATGTAACATGTTATCTCCATTTAACACTTTTTGAACGTAACAGGTTACCTCCATTTAACACTTTTTGAACTTCGTTATTTTCTCCACTCTTAATGACTTAATTCGTCATTTATGTCTCAATGTAACGGGTTACCTCCATTTAACACTTTTTGAGCTTGGTTATTTTCTCCACTCTTTATGACTTAATTACTTCATGATAAAATAAAAGCATCAAGTCGAAAAGTTATCAAACTTATAAAAATTATATTTTTATGGGAAAAAATGTGCAACTTATTCTTAATTTTGTTTATAAACATTATTCAAATTACACATCTCATTTTAATCTATAAACATTATTCACATTGCATATCATTCAATTTAATTTATAGACATCAGCCCACTTAATGTGGAAATGAGAAGGTATCTTCCCGATCTTACCGAATCTCCACAATCATCAGAGAGTGTGTATATATATTGCTGTAGCTATCATGAGCGAATCGTACTACTCAGGTACGCTTTCCATTGCTCTGAGGCTCATACTCTTGCAATGTAAAGTACAGATCATGCATTCAGTGCAAAGCTTAATGATTCTTTTAGATTCTGATTCCTGAATCAGGGTGGTTTAAGCTCACGGTCTCTATTCAACATTATGGTGCAATCAACCGGATAATTTTGATGCCCTGATTCAAGAGGGACCAGCGTCAGGAGGATGAGAGAGTTTAAATTGCTTTGAGACGTACACGTAATATTTTAAAGTCCAGAAAACTAATTAAGACGTGAAATAGACGTGAAATACGGTGTATCTGTTAACAATTGTCAATGATGGAACCTTACTCTTTCATTGGGTGGCCACGGCCCCACCTGACAACCTCTCAAAAATAAGAGATTATGTGTTGTCTTATTCTAATTCTGATGCGAGACCTCCGATCATCATCTGTTACTGTAAAGTTTACTCAATATATTTATTTTGCCATCCCCTGCGTTATGTGGCTCAACAATCCTATAGAGCTTTACAAATTAGAGTGCATGCTCACTTTCTTCCGCAATGGGATACAGAGACTGAACTTTCATATTTACAAGAAATTAGAAGGAATCCAAAGTGAATGAATATACTTGCATCAGCCAGGTTTCAGCAAGGATTATACACCCATAAAATCCATATGGTGAGCCAAATGAAAAGCGACGATAACTTGTCAATTAATACATGAAACACAAGATGAAAAATGTAATAGTTTGAACATTATTTTATTATGAGCTTCATTGCAACAAAGTATTTATTTAACCCAGCTCTCTAACTAGCAGAGATAACCTTCCAGAGCTTTGGAAGGCTTTGAGTGTCTTGCAAAGGGATTACTAAAAAAAAAGTATTACCCCCAAGTCCATATAGCCATAGGCCTAAATGATGGTTCCACTTAGATCTCTTTAATGCTAGTAATAATGTGTCAAAAACAAATGCAAGAACAAAGAAATTGATCAGATCCAAGATCACCTGCAGTTACTTTGGAGGAGATTGAAGCTGGGACATTTCTGATTCTCACACCACATGAAAGAAATCATCTGCACTTCATCTCAGGCTTCAGCTTGTCTTGGACCCGGTTTAATAAAAGAGGGCATCCAGTTCCACTTCTGCCCAGGAAACTGAAATCATATTTTGCAGTCAAACTTTTCTTGTGTGAATGTTCGACTTGAAGAACTAACGTTATCAATCCAGCATCCAGCGCCCAAGCTCTCCTATGTAGTCGGCCATAGCCTGTCCAAACCACAAAAGAAAATCTCCTAATGACTCCAGCTGCAAGACTGTAGCTCAATATATACTTCAACTTCATAAAATACTTTGATTTTTTTTTAAACGAGTAAGCAGGGCACTGTATAGGAGATGCAAAACTCAAATACGAACATATACATCATGACACTTGCTGTAAACAGATGAGCAACTAGTAAGCCAGGAGAACAACCTTACAGCCCTGTTGGGAAGTTTGTAATCTGAACACATTCTTCCAACTTTCCTGATATGTTGATCTTCCAAACCATGCAAATAAGTACCTAAGCTAGTACACAGATCGTATCCAATTTTATACAGAGGAAGCACACTCCTAGGGACAGACAAGCAGACTTCACCTATGTAGCTGCCCAAAAGAGAGGGTACCTTGATTTTCGCCCATATGCAAGTTCAACTTGATACTTGTAGAACCTTCAGAGAGAAGGTCTGGATTAGTCTGCATTTATTTGAGATAATTCCTTATTTTCTTCAAGCATCGAAATCAAGATTCAATATCCGCCTCAGGTTCTTAGTGGCGGAGGCCACATCCAAAGTGAATCCTTGCATCTTTCCTCGAGGAAGCCTATATTCCGGTGCATCCCTGGTGGGAGAAGGGGGCGCTGAGTGAGAACCTGGTGTGGTAGTAGCAGTTGCAGCTCCACCAAATTCATCATCATCAGAAGGTAACTCCAGAGAAACACTTCTCAGTTGCCGCATGGAAAATTTTGGCAATGGTAATGAGCTTGGTGGAGGGGAATTGCTGTATGCAGGTCCTGCCCAGTTCTCTGTCATGTGAAGACATGGAGAAACTGCACAGACCTCTTTGCCTACATCATCAAGACTAAGAGTCCCCGTGGCTTCAAGAAACACACCTTTTGAACCATCTTCAGGATCGAAAGAAACCTCGGCAGGCCTCTGCTCTTTTAATAGAACTTCGTGCCCAACTTGCAAAGCCTCCCTGCCTCCTTTGGGAAGATTGTTGCCATCATTCAAATCAGGAATGCCAGAAACCAATTCCTGTCCTGATTCCTTCTTGCAGCCTCGAGAATCTGGTGTGAATAGGATTCTCTCTTCCATGTCGCAGTCGCAGTGCATTCCACTTATGTGATCCCTTACCTTACTTTCAAGATATGCGTTGTTGTATCCCTTGCCTTTACAGTCGCTGAAACCCCCAAAATCGGCGTCTTCAGCATGAAGGGGGCTCGAGGCATCGCCATGAAAAGAACTACTTGTACTCTTTCCATAGGTTGTATCAAGAGAATCAGACTCAGAAGCGTCTAAGCCCACTTCATCTACATCCTTCGGACAATCATAAGCATCTGTGTTACTTGTAATTGCTGACTCCCCAGAGGTCTTTGAAGGATTCTTGGTTGCAACTTCAACCTTTGGGGGCCTTTTAAGAAGCGTGACGCCCTTTGCTTCAGATGAATTATCAACTCTTATATTATTGTTCTTCGCTCCTCCGTCTTTCACCGCAGACACCGCTTTCTTGAAAATGTTTTTCTTTTCATGGATCTTTCTCTGGGAAGTTGCAGAATTCTGCTTCCCCGATCCGAGGCCGCCACCGTGCTGTGCCTTTTGTGACCCACTATCAACCAATTTCCATTCAAAAATATTCTTCAAGGATCTCTGATCGACCTCTCTGTCCACTTTCTGGCCAGCTTGCCGTGGCCGAGATCTTTTATAATCCTCGAATCTATTCTCATTGCCCTTTGCAGCATTACCCTTCTCGAGGGCAACATGCTTAGGGGAACGAAACTGAGAATGCCACTCAGATAAGAGACAATTTTCAGGTGACCGACTGCAAGGAATGCTTTCACTGCTACTTCGAAGAAGTGAAGCTCTCTCCCGAACCTTTGGAATCTCATTACCTGCACTGACAATGGGAAGTTGTGATGACAAACAGCTCTCGGGCATGCTGTGCCACCTGGGTGCTGGAAATGCTGTATCTAGTGAATTACAGGCTGAGAAAGAAGGAAATCTAGGAGCTGACATCTGAGGATAAAAATGAGGATGAAGATGTCCAGAAGGTGAAGCAGAAGTCGGGGGATGATGATATGGAAATAAAGAAGGCTGTGGTAAGGCCAAAAGACCAGGGTTTTTCGCTGTTTCACATTCCGGCGACTGAGAGGAAAATGACCAGCCGGGATTATTCTGCAAACCATTGACAGGAGGAGGAGCCTGTACTCCATTCACAAGACCATGGCAAGATTGAAATTTATTTGCAGAAGGGAAATGCAAATTGCTACCATGCATAAATTGAAGGGCATTAACATGAGGAAATTGCAGATTATTGTCAGGAGGGGGAAGAATTCCATACGACAAATCTACGGGGGGAAGTTTGTTCTGGGAAGCTTTCTCGGTAAGCACCTGCAACTTGAAGGATGAAGGAATTGCAGCTTCGGCATTTCTTCTTTGAATCTCGGCTTTATTTCTATTTTGATGTGCTACAGAGATCCGTCTGTTCTGGTTTTCATTGCCATAAGTAAATTGATCCCGAGGAGGAAGAACAAGGGTTTCCATGCCAACGTTTCTGTATTACTTTACCCCCTGAAGAACCCCGGTTAGAAAATTACGAGAAATCTTGAGCAGAAAGTGTTTTAAGATTCTAATTCACTGTCAACAAACACTCGTAGAGTCGGCTCCTATTGGTACAAGGTTCGCTGCTCTAATAAAATGAGAGCAAACAGCGCCTTCAGTACAGACAGCTAAAAAATTTGTCTTGTCAAATCGTGAATAAAATTTGACTACAACCGGAGTGCTTCAGCTACGAACGCCGTGAAGTTCTATGATACAGACAAAATCCTTCTGAATTTGCGGAGGTGCAAAATCGGATTATTTAATTACCACAGCGTACCTATTTCGACCGTCGATATTTACAAAGGATTCTTCAAATGCACGAATCCTTGCCGGGTCGAGCTTTTCTCGCCGTGTACATCAAGAAAAAAAATGCCAAAAGTAGCCTTCAAAAAATGACAGCCTACCTTTGTTCCGGCCAGACAATGTCCACAAACTTTCAACTGTGCTAACGCGTCCTCAGTGACGCCGACAACCTACCTTTGGCAGGAAAATGTTCACAAACTTTCCACTGTGCAGACGCGTCTTACGGCCTGTTCACGCTTGCAAGACTGTAGAACAATGATCGTGTAGGAACCGGATTTCCAATGGAATTAGGCTTTCGCCACTGTCAAACAAAACAAATTAAATTTCCTTCATGAGCGAGAGGTTAGGTTCCAAATACTCCCAATTCTTGACGTTTGTTAGCTGAACAGAGCGAAAAACTCTAAATTTTGACTGATGAGGGAAAAACTTTAAATTTTGGCAGTAGAATATGAAGAGATGTGGTTCAGGCACTTACATCTTAATATCCAAAGACCTGCTTTGCTTAATTCAAGCTGTCAGAAAAAAAAACCACGTCCACCAAAGCTTTAAGAAAATAATTACTCTCCCATAACCAATAGCTCCTGCTTTAGTTGAAGTATGTCTTAAAAACCAGGCTAAGCAGAACTGAGACGAAGGAAGCGGAGCTCCTTACACGCGTATTTTCAACCTTAGACTTTAAAGCTTCAGGATCTCCGTTTGATTAGACGCTCCTAAAGAGTGTCAGCTTCGCGGCTAGAGAAATTGAACTCACAGTAAAGAACGCAGAGAAACTTCCGCGATACTTTCTTGTTCGGTCGGTGACTTGAGTATCAAATAGAGTACTAAATAACTCAACTAAAACGTGAAAATGTTGAGAATTTCCACGATCTGTCAGACTTCCAGACATTCAATCACTTAAAGCGTCAAAACAGTTATTTCAACTCTCAAAACGCAGAGAAATTCACAGAAAGACCTCCGGATTCAACGGAAGGCCAACCAGGGTTCACAGTTCAAAAATACTATGTAAACCAATACGAGATTTTCATCAAACTCTCTGTCTAAAACGACACGAAAATACCAGTTCAAAATAGTCACAAAATTCAAGCAAACACGCACAGGTACAGTTCCAATCGATCTGAAACTATTCCATGAACGACTCCTAATCCTTTCTGCAACTAAATTCTTGCTCCCATCAAAACCTGAACATTGTCACGATATAAATGATAGCGCAGGATAAAAGTCACTATTCTGATCGGACGGTTTTAAACAATCAAAACCCACTGTACAAAACAGGAACCGTCAGATCTCTGCAAAGCATGGGGCCTTTACCGAAATCCTCGTTCTCCGTGAGCCCCGGCGACTTTAGAAGTCGGCTGTTGGACCCTTGCCCTGACAGCGACAAGATCCCCATAGCTCCCGATAACTCTCACAGATCGGACGGCCAGAGTCCTTCACACAGCAAACAAACCGTCGGATCCACCGAAATGTATCTCAACGTTACCGGAATATCTGCGGGCGTGCTAGAGGTGCAGAGCAGGCGAGACACGTGTAACTCTCTTGTATGTAAAAGAGAGGACTTTGACATGGTTAGACAAATATTTATTTACTTTATTTATTTGTGTATTCGATAATCGCTTTCCTTTATCAAAAGTATCTACTTTCTTTTTCTTTTTCTCATAAAACAAACGCTTTAGTCAATCTCAACTCTAACCTCATCTCTATCCCAAGCATCTCCTTTTCTTTAAGCTTTAAATATTGCATATCTTATTTACCCACTTTAACTTTAACGCCCTCTTACGCACGCATAACATCATTACTCCTTGCTGCCTTGCAATTGCTGGACAAGTTTTCATTTCGCGGCACCACCGCTTTATTCGGCATTGCAAAAGTAAATTTTTTTTTATAATTTTTTATTTCACATACAAACAAGGCAAAATAAATTAAAATGGTAAATGGCATGTGCGCTAAATAAATCATAATAAAAATAAAAAGAAAGCCGCTAAAGTCTCTAATTAGTCAAGAAAAAGAACTGCTCTAAGTCTCTGCTCTACATTTGGCGATACCATGCGTACAAGAACGAACCAACCAAAGCATATTGAATATTGAATATTGAATATTGAATTTTGTGACTTGCGTTTTTGAAAACAAAGAAAAGTTGGAAAGAAGTAGAAAAATAAAAAGCTGAGAATACGAATACGGAGAAAAATCGTGTAATATATTTTGACTTGTGAATGGGGACCAATTGAAAAGAAAAAATGAAAAGTAGAAATCGGTTGCTTTACTCAACTCCATTGGTCAATGTCATTGAGTGGTGCGCTTCTTTAACCAAACATTACTTATTGCAAGTCACTATATAATATTTATATATAGAAAAGCAGAGGGATATCATGAATTGCATGAATGTAAGTGGAATTTAAGTGGGCTCATGGAGGTTAAAAGAATTTTACCAAACCCATGGTTGGTGAGCACATAGTAAACATCAAGGGAGGGTACAACAATGATTATATACTTATGTCAATATTGATAAAAGCATGTTTGCTTTATCAAACTGAATTAGAATAGATATATATAATATTTATATATAGAAAAGCAGAGGGATATCATGAATTGCATGAATGTAAGTGGAATTTAAGTGGGTTCATGGAGGTTAAAAGAATTTTACCAAACCCATGGTTGGTGAGCACATAGTAAACATCAAGGGAGGGTACAACAATGATTATATACTTATGTCAATATTAATAAAAAGCATGTTTGCTTTATCAAAGTGTGCTTTATCAAACTAAATTAGAATAGATATATAAGTTTCTAGGGGATGGTGTATAGGATGGTGTATCGGTTAGTTTGGATCTATGTAATTTAGCAGCTTTATGTTTGATTTCGGCTAGGCCTTGACACAAACATAAGTTTAAGGCTCAGACTCTCACGTGTGAAAAAAAAACAGTATGTCGAACATACAGATAGATAACGCTTTTGGGGTTTGATCTTCTAACATTTGACTTGTAGTTTACAAGTAAGCATTCAATTATTAAAGCTAGTCTATCAAGTTAATTAAAAGAGGAGCTTATCTTAAAACTATTGAAGTAGTTGTGATTAAATATCTTGTCCTCATTTATGGTAGCCTTAGACTTGATGTAAAGATCTCCAGAACAACTCCATCCATGATATTAAACAAATTGATTTGATTTGGATTGGTGATCCGGGAAAAATAATGAGAAGGATAAGATTGAAAAGAAAGAGAATGACAAGCATAAAATCTAGAAAGAAAAAGCAGTATAAGCCTACAATTAAAATTCAAGTTCATATCTGAATGACTAGACCCAACTAATGAATTATCAAATCATTTATAATATAATCAAAATTTTATTTATGATGTGAGAAGTAAGCGATTAGAAAGCTTTATGCAGATCTTAAGCACACCCACTCACCCATGGTTTGTTCACTTAAACCAAGGTTAATGTTACCATCAAACCAGTTTAAGATAGTTTACACATCTATGATTTCTTTGTTTATTTCCTTGAAAAAACTCTAGGCTTGAGATATTGAACAACTAGGATCAACCATATTGACATCGTTGGACACACTATATGATGTTTGGTAGTTGAACAATAGAAAACAAAAGAATGGGATAATGATTAATGGTTCAAGGTTCTCTTTAAGCATAATCAAAAGCTTCAATTTTTTGGTTGAAGGTGGAGGTGATGACAAACGATGTGATGATGGTGGAGGTGGCGATTCAATTATAGGAAAGGCTAAACAAAAAGACAAGGAAGAGGAAGAAATTATAGAAACATAAACAATGTTGCTTGGTTTGCAACCCAAAACGTATCAACTAACACAATGGTGACCATCACTATAATAATCATGGCAATAAACTCTAAATCATATAAAGGTAGGTGGTGTCTTTTCACATATAATTAATATATTATAAATAACAAAATCTTTAAAAAATAATTTAGGTGGTGAAATTTCAGAAAATATCATATATCACTATACACTTTAGTAAACTAAATTATCAAAAATATCTTATATGAAAAACTTTACTTATCAAGTCCACCGCACAATCCTTTTTTTATATACCTTCAATTAAGGAATAATCTAAAATTATCATGATTTTGTAATTTACTCCATAGATTAATGAATACTTTACTAAAGCCAATAAAGTGATATCAAACGAAATCAATTACGAATAAACATAACAATCTAGAAGAGCTTTTGAATATTATCAACTTTCACTTTAAGACCCCAATACAAATTTAATCTTATTTAAACTCGCAAGTATGTTTTCGATGTGTTTTAAAGACCTTGTTCATACCTCCTTATGTAGTGCCATCATGAAGTAAACTACGTTTCTCTTAAAACTTTACCGAGAAATTGCTCCCATTATTATGGTTAATTTATTGTAATTTAAAAATTATTATTATTATTATGGGAAATAAAAAAATAAATTAACGTTTAAGAATTCTTAATGCTCGCACCTTAGTTATAATCAATTTGGAAATACGCCATTTGTAGTGCTTGGACCTAAGTTAACTATTAGACTTTGGTATAAATTTCGAAGTTGTTAACTACTAGATTTGGGTGTAAATTTTGAAGTTGTTTTCATTATTGGCAAAAATGAAGGGAATGAACCACTAAATTCCTTATAGTCTAAAGGGTGAGGGAGAGGGAACCGAATCGAACCATTTACCCAACCATAGAAAGGGAAAGGATGTGCTAGGAGCCTCGAGCAAACAAACATGAGCATATTAGTAGTGAGAATAGGTGCATTAGCTCTTTCCTGCATCGAGGAAGGAACTAGGTTGCTTTTCCACAATAGCCTTGAGCATATTATTAATAAAAACAAGGATGCACCAACAAGCTCAACCATTGCAATGTGAAGAATTTTAGAAATTATTCAAATTACACTATTTTTTTCTCTTTTTGTCCTCGATGATCGTCACAATTACAACGATACCTTCACTGTCATAATTTTAATGTTTGTGAGGTTAGACCAAATTGGACTACTTCGACTAGATTAAACAATCGTTGATTTTCCAATGTTTTAGTAAGCTATATATAGATTAAAACCTAATAAACATCTCCTCTTAAATACTTGGAAATGTTAATTTTGGATATACATATGCCAAGATGTATAATATTCCAATTGTCCTATCAATTAATTATTTAAATAAAAAATGTGAAATGTATACAAAATATAATTTATTGTTTTGATAGCCTGATAGGTTAGCTGGAGTGGTTGGGTGTTGTGAATTGCAAGCAGGAGGTCATGGGGTCAATCCCTTAGGCTGGCTACCTTTGTGCGGGCTTCACTAGATGTTTTTGTTGGGTTAGGTTGTCTAATATTTGCAACTGATTGGAAAAAACTTAGAAAAAGTTGAGGAAATTTAATCTAGGGCTTACACGAGATGCACCTATTCTCCACAACTCCATCTATCTCTCTCAAATATATTATTTAATTAAAATCATTAAGAGAATATAAAATCCCCCCTTTTTTCATTCCATTCATTTTCACTCGACGATATTTTTGGTATGTTCTCTTTGCTAGGGTTTCAAGGGTTTCATGGCTTCAATCTATGTCACAGGTTATCCCCTACTTCCTTCATTTCTTTTTGGGGTTATGGTGGTGGTTTCATTTTTGCTTTGCAGGTGCAAAGGTTTCAAGCTTCAAGAGAATCTCTCTTCTTTTGCTATGATTTTTTCTTAGGTAGTTTATAGATTTGAAGCATGGCTTCTAGATCCAAATAGGTTTAGGTGCAAAAAAAACCCTGATATCTCCTTTCCTATTTTCTTAATAGGTTTTTTCTTTAAGATCTCCAGGATTTGTTTTTGAGGGATCAATCCTTAGGGCTTGACCACTACAAGGAAAAGAGCCTGTAGTGGAGGTCATGGTGGAGGTTTTTAATGTAACAAGATTGGCCAAAATTGTCCAAAAATCCTCCCCTACAGACTCTGCATTTGGTAGCAAATGTTTTAACGAAGGTTTTTCCGGAAATGTTTTATAAGTAAAGAAACTTGACGGCTAGAGGCTATAGAGGATGTCTTTTTATCGGTGCGCTTCTTTAAAAAAACAACGCACCAATGAATAACATACTAATATGCACTGGTGCAATATAATAAAAATGATAAGCATTGATGCACTCCAACACATAGATCACTGGTGTGCACCAAAATTTAACACCACTTGGTGCTTTAAAACAATATACACATCGAGACGTTGTAACCAAGCCTACACTGATGCTTATTTATTGATTAAAAGCACCGATGCTTATGTACTATAACAAAGCATCGATGTGATATGTTACGACATACGCATTGGAAATTCTCTATATTTTTAAAATTTAACAATGACTTTTATATATCATAGCACATCGATGGATTTCATCTTAATAAGCATCGATGCATTTTAGCAATTGGAAAGCACATGGGCGATTAAAAGATAGACACACCGGTAAATGCGACGAGTTTGTGGTTTTTTTTAATTTAATGATGCGGTAAAGACAAATTAGAGGACCGAGGCGTATCATTCAACAAAACGGATTGGGGAGTATCATTCAACAAAACACATCGAGGCATAAAATTTGACTAAACGCATTGGGGCGTAACATTTGACCAAACGCACTGGTGCAACAGTAAATATCAAAAGCACTGTAGCTTATTTTTTGAACAGTGGCTATTGACATTGTGGTGGAATATCTATATTTTATTTTTTATTTTTTTAATTCTTTTATTCATCATAAATTGAAATATTTTTCATAGTACTATTCATTTCAATTTTAATTATTACGATTGCTTGGATTAATTTCTTATATCATAGTTTCTATCATCTATTGTAATATTTAATCATCCATACATTTAGTTACCAATTTACTATTTCACATGTAACATTTGACAATGACATTAGAGAATGCAATAGAATAAACAAATTATTTTATTATATACCAATAAGAGACCCTTTGTCATACAAAATAGGACAACATAAAGTCCACAATAATCAAAATATAAACATGCATGTAATTGTTACACGTATTGGTAACACGCTATCTTTCAAATCAGACACTATGTCCATTACATTATACAAACTGTTTGATTTTCATAGACAATTATTTCAAAATATACAACAGTTTGCATTAACATCCAAAATATATGGATCATCATTATTCACTGGAACTGTTATCAGTGCTCGAACCACTTGCATCACTTGGGTTGTTTGGTCGAATGTTTTATTGATTTTCTTGATTGTTTTCCTCTTCTTCAGTTTCCATTTGCAAACACAAAAATAAAGCGTATTGAGTGTATCTACAATATTACTGGGAATAATAAAAATAAAAATATGTAATATACATGGATGCAAATTGAAAATAGATGTACGAGAGAAAGAATTGTGTCATGAATGCCACACATTCTTTCAAATCCATGTCTCATGCCATCTATCAACAACTGCTTTGTTGGTAGCACTCCATACTTTGTTTCATGTAAGTTTGTTTCATGTAAGTTTTATACCTCGCAAGAAATCATAGATTTTACAAAAAATATTTTTGTTGTTCTATTACTTATGAAATTAGAGAAGTAAAAGAAAATAAATACTTACAAATTCCACAATTAATTTTTGATATGCCAACATATACTCACAACCCTTGCTTAACCCAATATCAATCAATTCTTTTAATAGATCCTCTTTGTATGTTAACACTTGTTTCAAGACATCCAAGGATGGCCTCTGTGTGTGTGTGTGTGTGTGTATCAACCACTATGAAATCTTAAGTTGTTATAAGGAAATCACAACTACTCACAAACTTTGCGATCAACCCCTTTTTTCCTTGTCGTCTTGTCTTATGTGCTGAATGGGTTCCATTTTCTTTTTTTTTGCAACAAAACAATTGAAAATTAATATTTAATGTTGAATTGAAAAAATCAATGATTTCATAGATTTGAAGCATGTTGTTGTTGAGATGGCTCCTCCTACAATGCAATTATGTTAATTTCCTTGGCCATCTCCTTGTACAATTTTTTGGACATCCCTACTGGCACATTTCGCATATCGTCTCGTTCATCCTTTGGTATTTTCACAATATTCTTAAAAATGTAAAATGACATTATACTAATTTTATGTTGACATGAAAAATAAATTTCACATAATTTAAATTATTAAAGGAATGCTTTATAGTAGTAGATACATTTTCTCCATAAACATGTCTAGGGATATTACTTTTTGAATGATTATTTTTTGTTGTTGTATGTTTTTGCTATTGCAAGTCTGATAGGTCTCATTGACCATTCGTCTGGAAACACTTCTTGTAGTTTACATATGACCTAGATTTTGGAATCACTAAATTGATTTTTGTACTATAAGTGGAAAATTTGTCTATACATTCTATCCACTATATCAGTCATAGTTTTATTAAAGTATTTCTCCCTTGTATTAACTTCCAACACCACTTCAAATGAGCCAATGACCATTTCATCATCATTTTCATCTTCCATTTTTTTTTACGATGACATTTCCTTCTGTTGTTGTAAGTACCTGCATAAAATTCAACATATGTCAATTAGATTATTTGAAACATATTAATGAATATTTTTAAGTACAAGATTAGTCAAATTTCAAGAAATAAATCATATCGACATATTATTTAGTCACTCGATTCATTCCTCTGCAACTTTTCCATTAACCTTTTATGCTCTTTTGCACTTAGATTGCTAAGAATCTTGTCAAGCTTCCTTATTTTTTTTCTCTGCATGTTACATATTAACCAATACATATTACTTAAATTTACAAATAATTAATACAAATTAATTTAAATGCATAATTTAAAAAACACTTTCCTTCTTCGCAATTTTGGATGTGCTCCCATAATGTCGACTAGAATCGTTGTTTATTGAACTATTATTATGCATTTTCTATCAACAAACAACATGGAACATTAAATACGAAAGCTATTAACTATATTATAGAAATAAATTACATGACTCCAATATAGAAAAAAAAGTCTAAAATCAGTGCGCTTAAGTTCGTAAAACGCATTAGTGTGTTTAGTACAAAAAAACACTGGTTCATTATGTCAAACATGGCGCATTGTGAATCACATAGCTTTATTTTACATTTGTAGGAAAAAAGAATTAAATGATGAGATTTATAATGCACCAGTACGCTAATGTAATACTGTCGAACGAAAAACCCATGAAAATTTTTTTCATTAAAAAAATATATAATGGCAAGCCTAGAACTATCGATGTGCTACTGAATGAAACACATCGGTGCATTTGGTTTATAAAATTGCATCGAAAATGATGCAAGCATTTTTTTTCTGAAAATTTAAAAAAACTATTAAAACTTGACTAGGCCGACAAGGTTTTGGATTTGACCCTTAAAGTGGCCCACCATACTGAACGCTTTCTATGTAAAATCACAAACTCATTAAAGCTAAAATCCCTAAAAATAAAAATCATAATTGTGTAACAATAGAGGGATTTAAACCCTAATGTAAAATTTTGTGGCCACATAAAATGAAAAGAAGCAGTAAGAAAAGAAGGGTTGCAACATTGAAGGTGACCATGACGTTTTTTTCTTTCTAAATTTAGTTAAAATCTAAATAGAAAAATAAGATCAATAGTAATATTTACATACTTGAAAGTTCTACTATGCAGAGTTTTGATTGATTCACTATACCTAACAAATTCCGATCCTTATAATAATCTGGTTTCTCCAAACTCCTTCAGTGTAAATCTCTCTTCCAACCCGCCCCCCCTCAACATTTTGGCAAAAGAATGAAATAATGTTTAGTTTTTTTACTTTTAAACACCTTTTTGAATTAGTTTTCAAAATTTAAATTCCCGCCCCTTTTTCAATTTAGGAAAAGATAACTCATACGATTTTTTAATTTTGATTTCCAGCATTATGCTGTGCTTTAGGTTTTTTTTTCAGAGGAAAAAATACCAGTCTTTGATATTCATAGAATCAAAAAGACATATTACACATGCTTTGACAGCCCGGACAGACCACAACTATTCGC
>LPNX010413042.1:105899-158079 GCA_001517045.1 Pseudotsuga menziesii
AAGCTTCAAAGTCCAGAGAATGGTCAGGACCGGGTTTGGTTCCTCCTCGATTAAGTGTCTTGAAATACAGTCATAACCAATGGAAGCACAGATCGGCCCAGTATACTTCCCAAAGGTCCATAAAAGCTTATCACTCTCCTCTCTTAGCCGGATCCTATTGAATTCAAGTCCCTTTATATACAGATTCCACTGAAAACTCCAGACTTCACATAAGTCTAATTCCACAGCAGTGAACCAGCGGCCTGTAGCATGATTAAATGCCTGATCCAATGTAGTAATGCCATAATCATTCAGAAAAGTTCTAAAGTCATGCTGTGCTTTAGGTTATGTTGCACCAGTGCGTTTAAGATTTTGGCACTGTATAACCATATAATAATAAAAAAATTAAGAAACACATATCATGATTTGGTGTGTATACAAATTATGATGCCCCGATGCACTTGTTTATACTAAACACACCGATAAGAATATTTTTTGTAAAATGCATCAATAAATATATGCTATCAAATATAGTGGTTTTTTTTTGCATTTTTTTTTGTAGATGTTGACATACGGTGCATTCTTTGTGATGCTGCCCCAGTGTGTCCAAATGTTAAATTTGCACCAGTGCAGTTGTTGTAGATTTGGCACACTGGTTGAATATAAACATCCTATGATTTGGTATTTCAACTTAAAATTTTATGTTCATCTCAAATATTCACACCAATTACAATATTTCGTAGTATTATATATATGTTGCTTAAACTCACCTTATTCTTACAACATGGTTTTCAAACTATACGGGAAGTTAGATTATAATATGGTTCTCAAAATTATTTTTGGACTGTAAAGACATATATTGATTGTTGATTTGGATCAAATGCATGGAGAAAAGGTTATAGTTATATCAAATGGCCAACTCTTAATATTCCGACTCATTCCATCTTGTTCAAAGTTTGACGAGTTCTCCCTTTCCATCTCTAGTAAGTTCATGTTTTATTTATATTTTGATTATCTATTTGAGTTTATGTTACTTATCCATGTGAATTTGAATATCAATGTATTATATATTGCAGGATCCTGATTTAGGATCAAGTTCGGATGCACAAGATATTCCACCAATTGCAAAACATTGTAGGTTCATATCAAAAGTAAGGTACATCAAGTAGTTTGTAGATGAAAATGGGTAGCCACTTTACCTCGCCAACTATAACATGCCATATTCAAGCCACAATATTGGGTCATCGATGGTAATTCATCATGACTTGGATCTTTTTTATAACACCCTAGTAGGATGTGGTTCTTCAAAATGTCAAGGTTTAAAGGAGAACCCTCTGCGTGTCACACTCACCCATTACACCAATGATCGATTACCCAATGTTGATGGTATAATCCCCCCTATCGTAGTAAAAAATTCAATAGGTGATATAGAAAAGACACGTAGGAACACTTTCTTATGCTCAATTTTGGAAATGCGGGAAGCCAAAAAAACTATGTCTCATCCTAAATTGACGAACCCCTCTGCTTCTGTTTAGTCAACTAAAAATTCTAGTTGTGATCCAAAGTATGATATGAATGCCACCCAACACATTCCTACTATAAGATCCAAAAAGTTGCATGAGTTGAGAGAAAAAATATCCAAGTACACACCAAGGTTTGTCCAATTGTTGGCTCGGGTAGTGATGATTTCTCCCTTTTTGTGAATTTGCAAAGTAAATATCAAACATTTTACAACAACGGTTTGTATGGTGCTTGGATGTCTTCTCTACCTGTGCTTGATGTTGGAATCAGATTCTCCTTTTGTGGTAATCGTTTTATGATTTCCAAGTCTAATGCAGATTCTACAAGTCTTTGGTTGTTTATCCTTTCATATGTACTTGTACTTCCAAAACAATCAGTAGAACTTATGTAATTTTGTGGTTCTATCTATTGTCAGTTGGATTACTTGAATATTGTTAATTACAAGCATAACATTTCCATGCATAGTATGTGCATCAATGGTTATGTTTCTGGAAAATTTAACATGAAGAACTTGTTATATATATATGGTCATCCATGCACTCATGGGAACATTGCAGGGTTCATAAACAGTTCTAGGTGCTCTTTATTTTCTACTGATTGTTCATTTGAGGAACACTTCAATGACGAGGAGTTCTTTATGAAAAGGAAAGTGTCCATATTTATTGTTGTGCATGCAATACGTAGTTTATCTCCTGGTAATGAGTTGTTAATAAACTATAACTTTCATAGACCAACAACCACTTGTTAAAGATGCCTTACAATGGGATTATCCTTAGACATCCCTTTGGGCTTAGGACAAAAAACCATTGTTTAATTGTATTTGTTAATTTTCAATGGGATTCATGTTAATGTATTGATCAGTTTGAAATTTTGTTTTATAATTTGTTATTTTAATTTATAAATTATTTGTTTTATGTCCAAAACAGGGGACTTACAATAAAATCCTCATGTGATTCATCATACACTCATGGATGTTTGATGACACCATTACCATATGTGTAAGTGTGATGCCAAAATATGTAAGTGTGACGCCGAAATATCAGATACATACTCATGAATTGCACTGCATGTACTTCTATCCTCGGATACAACGCTCTTCTTCGATTAATTTTAGTTGTTAAATTTTAATGGGATTCATGTTTTGTAATGCTCACTTTGAAATTTTGTTTTTATAAATTGCTTGTTTTATGGACAAAATAGGGGACTTTCCCTAAACTCCTCATGTGAATCATCATACACTCAAGGATGTTTGATCACACCATTATCATTTGTGTAATTGTCATGCCAAAATATCATACACATAATCATGAATTTCACTACATGTACTGCTAGCCTCATATACAACACTCTTCTTTGATTAATTGTATTTGTTAATTTTCAATGGGATTCATGTTAATGTATTGCTCATTTTGAATTTTTGTTTTATAAATTGTTAATTTAATTTATGATTGTTTGGTTTATGGAAAAAGTAGAGGATTTTCCTTATACTCATCATTTGAGTTGTCATACAGTCAAGGATGTATGATCACATCGTTCATACGTGTAGTTGTCACACTGAAATATCACACACGTACTGAATTGCACTACCTGTGTTGCTAACCTCGGATACAACACTCTTCTTTGATTAATTGTATTTGTTAATTTTATATGGTATTCATGTTAATGTATTTCTCAATTTTCCCATCGGGTGTAGAATAGACGGTTAATGGGTGTATTGTTAAGGTTACCGGTTTGAAACTCCATGGGTACTAGCCCTACAAAAAAAAATATATTGCTCAATTTAAAAAATTTAAATTTTATGTGGGATTGATGTTAATTTATTGCTCAATCTAAATGTTTGATTTACAAGTTATTTGCAACTAAATATTTTCTATTGGAAATGGTTCGCATGCTTCCGTAATAATTCTTTTGTATAATGTTGCATCAAACCAATTGCATTGTGCTTACTATTTTCTATTGGAAATGATTCTCGTGCTTCTGTAATAATTCTTTTGTATAATGCTACATCAAACCAATTGCATTGTGCTTACTAACATCATCGATGTAATAACACCTATTTCATTAAACTTGGACATTTTAGGAAAAATATGAACTTAATAAGTGTGAATTTAGCCTTTCAGAATGTTAATATCAACCTTTCTAAAGTGCGAAATTAGATTCTAAAAGTGGCAATATTGGGTTTCAAAAGTGTGTTTTTCTATTTGAATAGTGTGTTTTGTTACTACTTCCAAACCCTAAAAGTGCACTTTTTTTTATTCTGAAAGTGTGAATTTCAATTAAAAAAGTGCATTTTTATTTTCCAAAGTTGTGATCTTTGAATATTATTAGTCCAATGTTTATAATATTCAATATCCATATTATACTTAATAATGTCTCTAATAGTGTGCCTCCTAGACAATTTTGTTAAGGATTCCTTGGTAGCAAGTCACCATTGATAAAAAGAACTTGGATTGTCAAACCCTACATTAATATTATAAAGGAAAAAGATAAAACATCAGTTTGAAGAGGAATAAACAATGTATACATTAAGACTCAACAATTCATATATTCCATAAAACTTAAATTAATCCACTCATTTTTTTATTATCTATTCAACACATAACAATTCACTTAATCCACACATAATTTATTTTATATATTCCACTCATAAGTTACACTTCATATATTCCAAAGGAACATGTCTTCTTTGGTGTTATTTTTTAGTATAACATCCAAAGAAACATCATTGAGGTCAAGAAAATGGTTTGTGGGTCATGTTACAAGAGATCCATCAAATACACCACAATACTCACAATTGCAGAAAACTTTATGAACTAAAATATTGAAACTCACTAACATCTAGTGCTTTGAACTGTACAATGTCTCCTTCAAAAGCACTTGAAACTATTCCATGAGCAACATAATTTGGCTTTAAAGAACATTGATGTATCAAATTAGCTTTCTCTCCCACAATCTTAATATTGTGATTTTGGATTAACATTGTCAAGGTAGTTTCAGATTGATTATTGTTGAAATTGTTTTCAATAAACACCAATGTTCTTGTATTAAAATCTATGACTATTTTAATTGTCCATACGACAAAACCTCCACTACTTAACCATGGAAAACATGCCATACAAGAAAACACCACTTCATCCACCAGAAAACCAAAGGAGAAAGCACCCAAAAACATCCCCCCTACAAAATCAATCTCATTGAAATTTGTTACAAAACCTATGAAAATGAAATCCTTGCATTCTGAACATTTATGTAACAACTTAAATTTTCTCATGATAAAAGAAGATTTATCGTCACTTACTATAAATGTTCTACACTCGTCGAAGTGGAATCTAGTATGTCATTCACCTCATTCTGTTGAAGAGTGGGTTTAATGTGGTTAATGATCTCAAATTCATGCCATTGAATATAACCACCAACTTCCTCTGACAATGTATTTGCACCTTCTGATGGATAGGGAATTTGAAGATATGCATTTAAAACCTTGGTAACGTTTATAATGATACATCCATCATGAATGTCGATATTATGCAATATTTTTCTTTCTGAAAAAGAGATTCCTTCAACAACTTTTAATCCATTAAAAACGAGGTCCACACATTGTTGAGAACCAAGATCCATTTTAGAAGTGATTTCTAAAATACAAAATAATAGGAGGGCATTGAAAATATTTATTTTAAACAAAAAATAATATTTTCCACTATTATATATTATCAATTATATTCATGTTCTACAAGCTAATAACATTATTATATGCTATCATTCTCTATAAGACAATAAATGAGATAACAAAAAGAGAAATATTTCCTAAAAGAGATAGTAGTGATTGGATATAGAATGACCAATCCTTACTCAAAAGTAAACATGTGTTCCTCACTATGAAGAAAACATTCAGAGTTCTAGTAACAACAATATTTTGTATATTTACTATGTTATTGTTTTTGGAGAAGGAATCAATTTCATATGGAGCGGAAGATCCTTCCTAATTGGATCCAATGTAATTGTTGCTTAGAATAGACCCATGAGATAAGGAGGTTCCATTGAATGCCTAAAATGTTCGCTTGGAACATGAAGTTTGACAATATGTTTTGAGATAATATATTATTAACAAGATTGAAATATTATACAGGGGCACAGATGACAGTAGGAAAATTATTGAGTACTTGAGGTGGCAGATCAGGTGAGGCATTAGGGAGAGAGCTATCCCTAATGAAAAGGGGAATAGATGGTCATAGGTGCATTGATGAGTACTGGAGGTGGAAAATCAAGGGACGCATTCAAGAGATATCTCCCCAATGACAAGGAAATGGATGGTTGTAGGCACATTGATGAGTATTGGAGGTGGCATATCAGGGAAGGCATTGGGGAGAGAGCTCTCCCCAATGACAAGGGGACGGATTGTTGTAGGTGCATTGGTGAGTACTGAAGATGGCATATCATGGGAGGCATTGGAGGACTTACTCAAGTGGTGGTATGAATATTTTCATGGTGAGTAATGGAATCTTTCTATTTAAATCCTAGAAAGGTGGAAAAACTCTTCGTAGTGGTTGCTTTCTTCATTGCATGTAGACTTTGGTTATTCTTCTAAAGGGGAGATGAATTATCTGTGTTTGGTATAAAATGGAGATGGGGAGTGAGGTTGCGAGCGGTATCATGGCTAGAAGGTGGATGGTGGCCAAAGGGAAACCCCTCGTTGAAAAGCGTAACATCATGTGTTTTTAGAAGGCAACAGCATGAAAAGCTCGTTACTTTAAACTGGGGATTCCCTTGGAAATTCAAAATGAGCTTGAATCGGTGGGGGCGGGTTTATGGGATGAGCTTGACGATGATAAGTGCAGAAAGAGAGAAAGGCATTGGAAGACTAGGTTATCAACCCTAGTAATAATGTAACATGTATTGCGATTTATGAATGCACTGTAGCCCTATATTGGGTAATGAAGAACATGATGGGTCTTGTTCTATGGGAATGTCAAGAAAAGGAAGAGGGTGATGTTGTTCCAATACAAAATTGGAAGGAGCATCATGCGAAATCTAATGTTATGCACTAGAATATCTATTGCATCATGAAGATGGTGGGGATTAGTGTTCCTCAACCTACGTATGCTTCGGCTAGTAATCCGACAATTTTCTCTCTTGTTTCTTCTGTAGGTTTCCCAGTCATGCTGCGGGGTTTGTGATTTCTAGTGTCATTTATCCATGTTGTGTTTTCAATATAGTGGTAGTTGCATTTATGTATGGGTTTTGGTTCTGAATTTTGGGTTTAGCTTGTCTTTAAGGGCCAGTACTACTAAGTGGTGTACAGATTTGGCAAAGAGACAAGAGGGGTAACAATGTAATACCTAGTTAATGGAGACAATTTTAGTAGGGTCCATGGATTTTGGTTATATTTGTGTTTTTTGGGTTCAAGAAATGATTGATTTCGGATGGATAGATGTATTTGAATATATGTACTCTCATTTTCTATTAATGTAATATTTTTCTTACTTACAAAAAAATATTTAAATATTATACATCATTTTTCTTTACCTATTTGGATTATGAATTCTATTAGATAGTATCAAGAATGGACATGCATCCTTTGTTCATCTAACATGCATATATCTTAATGGAGTGGATGCACTTTATAAAATTGATGACTTGATTAAATCATATATGATCTACTACATTCCCGATCTCCAAAATTGAACTACTCGGTGAAGGAGCAACCACTCTTTTGCTTAGAAAATTATTTCCTCAAAGGGTCCATAAATTTATGGATGTCCATCTAAAAGGGTTAGATTTCATGAGTAATAATTCCTAATCATATAAGGAACACATCATCCACAAACCCAAAGACATGTATATTTGAGGAAGGAGCGACCATTCCTTGCTAAAATGGCCTCTTGGAGAATAAAGATTGGCAATATTTATAATGATCATATATGAGAATTACATATATTTTATTAATTTTGAATGTATCAAGAAAGTACGCATGATCTTTCTCCATCCAGTCATAATATTCATCGAAGGTGTAGATTCTCTTGCTTGTAAATTGTTTGAAAAAAAGTTTCGATCAAATTTGTGTTTACAGTGTTAATATCTACTTTCACCACCCCTAGAAAAGAACCTCTGGAGGAAGGTGCAAACACTCTTTCTTTTAGAAAAAATTAGTTTGTCAATAAACTGTTTAAAGAAGAGTTCATATAAAATTGGGAGAATTTGAGATGATGTCATGTAATTTCATTGGGTCTACTTACGTACACATGTCATTTTTAGAGTGGTAAACATGGATTATGGCTCATAGATGGGACTTAATCATCAAATGCCAGAATTAAATCATGTTTCTTTCTCAAAGAAAACTACCATTGTTAATGGCGCCAGGGAAGAAGTCAAAAATGAGGAGTACTGATGCCACTCCATAGTCAAGTTCATATCGTGCCACCTTTTCAAAATAGGTATAGATCATAGACAATGTTATAGTGAAAAAAGTGAATAAAAAGGTGTTTTTTGTAGTTATTAGTCATGATTGTAGTCTGGTGATATCCTAAATTAATGATTAAAGTTTGTCGATATCCTAAATTAATTCAAGGGATGCATATTTCCATTGAAGGGATGTCATGGGGATAGGTGTGTCATTTAATTTATCATTCCAATATGCATTTAATGCACATGTAAAATTTATTATCAGAATCCTAACGAAAATCGTCGATATGTTTTCAGGCTGATGGTTGTGATGAATAACACTCGGGTAAAGTACTCAGAAGATAATGCAAAAGTGCATAACCGATCAATAAAGTAAATCTCAAGATCAATGGTAATTATTAATAGCTCATCGAGAAGATGATAGTGATATTAAAAAGGGGTATAAATCTAATAAAAAATTGCGTCAATAGATCAATGATGGACAAAGATAGCTCCTCGATCAAATGACATGACATTAATTTGTCTCACTGAGGATTTAGAAACGACAAAAACTAGACACATAGCATGCTTTTAGTGGTAACTCCTCACCAAACCTTTTGTAAAAAACCGCCAAGATATTGGGAGTTTTAGTTTGGCCAAAACCACACAGGTTAATTGAAACGGATAGATGCACCTAAAAAACCACATCACCATTGTGATAGCCTATGAATTTTGAACACATGTCCCCCTGGGCCCCACGCCTAGAGTGTTTCCATCCACTTGAGCGCTTAACCATTTTAGGACAATTTATGTTATTTAAAATTTTTCAACCCGCTAAAATTATGAACCAATCCTTATTCTACCACCACCAACGGTTGCAGAGAAGAAGACCCAATAAACTTGTGGAAAGAGCGACTGCTCTTTCTTTGAGAAAATTTCCATTTTCTAGCAAATTGTTTGAAGCAAAGTTCCTATGAAATTTGTTGTTAAAAGTGTCCATATCTACTTTTCCTACCCCTATAAAAGAAACCATATAGGAAGGAGCGGATGCTCTTTCTCCTCAACATATAATTTCAACACCCCAAAATAGAGAAACTTGAGGAAATAACCAATGTTCTTTCTCTGAGAAATTTTCCACTTTCCTGCAAACTATTTGAAGCAAATTTCTGATGAAATTTGTGTTTAAAGTTCTGATATCTACTTTTCCCATCCTTAAAAAATAACCCTTGGAGGAAGGAGCATACACTCTTTCTTTCTGAAAATTTTGTTTTGTCTCTAAACAATTTATAACAGAGTTCATATAAAATTGGGTGAATTTGAGATGATGTCATATAATGTCACTGGGTCTACTTATGGACATGTGTCATTTGTAGAGTGATACACATGGATTCCAACTCGTAGATGAGACTTAATCATCAAATGAGAGAATTAAACCACGCCGCTTTCTCAAAGAAAGTCACCATTGTTAATGGTGTTAGCTCAAAAGTCAGAAATAAGGACTAATGATGACAGTGAACAGTCAAGTTTAGATAGGCAAAGAAATTTGGACTTGAAACACATTGTCATTAACCATAATATTTTATTCAAAACATACCACATAATATCTATCATGTCTATACCAATATTGTTGAGTAATTTTATTTATTCACCTATAATTTATCTTCATGATAAGTTATCTTCTTCCATTTGGTATGTATGTGGCCATGGATAAGGATTTCCCCTCTTTATTTGACTACAAATTATTATTATGAGGGACATGGAGTTGTTATAATTCTCAAATGAATGTCAATAAATAATCTTAATCTACCATGCATGCATGTGGTTATCTAAGTGTGCATTGTTTTCTAGTTTTAACGGTTATTATTGTTAAAGAAACATTATCAACATCATCATATCATCTTTAAGAGGGGTTGAAGAAATGCATATAGACATGGACATTGATGATGATGATGTTTGAGTAGAAGCCCCAAAGAAACAAAAAGGAAAGAACTGAAGGGGAACAAGAGGCATATCAAATAGTGGTGGAAAAAGAAGAGAGTGATGAGCTCCCAAAATAATTAGCTGAGTGTTGATGTATTTGTAACTTCGAAATGTATTCACTTGTATATCTTATGTATTGTACCCTGATGTTTATTCCAGGAAGTATCTATAATGTAATTGAGTCATGTCATGCCCCGATGTTCCGATTGGGAGATTCAATAATGTAAACAAGTCATGTAAAGTCATTGAGGTTAACCCTCCATTGTAAGTCGGGGCAATAGTCCCCACAATTGAGTCAAGGTTAACCCTCCTTGTTGATCGAAGGGCAAAGTTCCCACCGTTGTGGGGCACTAGGGTTATTAGACTCTCCTAGAGAAGTTGAACCTGGTAAGTAATTGTTAAGTGAGGCTGAATTGTTGGAGTGGACATAAAGCGAACGGAAGAATATAAATAGAAGTGAGGCTCTCCTCATTTCTACACATCACACACACACTCACTCATTGGGGTGCATGAGTGAGAGAGGAGAATCTCTCTCAAGTGAGAGAGAGATAGAACAACTATTGGATATCATCATTTATGTCTTTGGGTTTTATTGCTGCCATTGGTGCTCATTCTATCTCTGAGGAAGTTGCGGGGTTTTCTCCTTTATGGTTTCCCAGAGGAAAATTCTTTGTGTCTCTTGTCTCTTGTGTTTATTGTTGTGCATGTTATTCTCTCAGATAAGATCCTAAGATCATATTGCTTAAATGATAAAAATCTAACATGGTATCAGAGATAACCTAAGAAGAAGAAACTGTGCAGCTGTGGAAGCTAGGGCTTCTTAATTTTTGGGTCTCTCTCCATAATCCATCATCAAAAGAAGGCTAGGCTAACTCTCCATTGAAGGGCGCATCTTTCTGTCGAAGTAGAATTTGATTCTGGGCATTTTTAGTTTTTGGTGTGGGAAATTAGAACTTTTTACAAAAGAGGAATTTTTGAGTGAGCCTGGCATAGGATTTATCTCCTCATCAAAATAAAAGTTTAGAGACCTGGGTCAAGATTTTTTGTTGGGTGAAACTCCAGGAAAGTCAAACCCTAGTTTGATCCCAGGCCTAAAAAACCCTAAAATATTGAAACTGATAGTTTTGGTATATTTGCTATATCTCACGATTGGAGAAAGATCAGGTGCTGAAACTTTCATAGGTCGAAGATAAATTCCTTATTTACACTGTTTCCAAGTTTCAGCCTCCGATTCTCTATATTATTGGAGATATGATTCCTCCAAGTTAGGGTTCCATCCTCTCACAGGATTCCTCCCCAAACAGGACAATTGGGGAGAATTGCTATATCTCGGGATACGAAGGTCCAAATGAAATTTCTCAAGATGTCCCAGAAAGGGAACGAACTTTACATGTTTTTTTAAAAGTTTTAGACCTCGAAGATGAAATGGTGACACATGACAGTCTGTACAACTTCGCTATGCTGAACAGTCCTGAAACCGGTCACCTTGGTAAAACACTCATAAGTCCGAATTGGTGAAACCAATGCTGATGAAAGATTTGGTGTTGGAACAAGGATAGATGAGGCTTCTCTAGTACGAAATTTCAGACATAGAGGAGTATTACTTTTGGAGATACCGTAGAAATAGTATCAGGCATTTTTGTAGAAGAAATTGGTAAACTAGGGCTTCCTGTTCCAGGAGCTTCCCTCCACTGTTTTTAGAAAAGGAGTACATTGGACAACTCTCCTTAAATAGGTCTATATTTATATCCAATCATATGTGAAATATTCCAATTTTTTAAAATTAGGGTTTCTCTGACAAACCCTAGATCAGCCAGCTCCGAAACCAGGATGGACACCTCAAATCGGTAAGATCTAATCTTTTGCTATTTATAGTTGAGGTTCTCATTTCAAGATAACTAATCACACCATATTGATGACAAGCTTGGTGAGGATGACAACTTCCAAGCATGGAAGTATAGGATCTCACTAGTTCTTGAAGGAAATGAATTGGACACCTACATAAGTAGAGAGGTTCCAGTTCCAGAGGGAGATGAAGCTAAAAGCCTTACACAAGAAAAAATTGGTCAAGGCCAAGAAGATCATTGCTGATTCAATAGAGGATCACCTTATACCACAAGTGTCTTCCCTACGGACACCGAAAGAGATGTTTGATTCCTTGACCAAGCTATTTGAAGGAAAGAACATAAATCGATAGATGACTTTGAGAAACCGGTTGAAGAATGTGAAGATCCAGAATGCAGAGACCATACAGTCATACTTTACGAGGGTCTATCAAATCAAAGAACATATTGAAGCGGTAGAAGAAGAAGTGGAGAATGCAGAAGTTGTGATAACCACCTTGAATGGCCTCCTAGGATCATGGGATTCATTCATTCGAGGAATGTGTGCCAGAAGGAAGTGATTACTTTCAGTAGACTCTGGGAAGAGTAGACACAAGATGAAGCTCGACTCATAATAAGAGAAATGAAGATGGGAGCAACTGAAGATCAAGATTTCACGATTCAAAGAAGATACCTCAAGCGATGAGGAGTATGAAGAACTCAATTCTTAAAGAGCCTCTTATCCATCTTTAGCATTTGGATAAGAAATGAAGCTATTGTGAATGAAGAAGATGAAAGAAGGAGTCTACCCACGAAACAAATAAATATAAGTATTCAATTGTCATTTCATGATATTGTTTTGTTATGGATTTGTTTATATTTAGTTGATGTATTATGCATGATAGAATGTTTGCATTAATGACAGTATACTACTAATATGCATGTGATGGGTAAGTAGCCCATGGTGCTATACAAATCTCCATTGCTACTTATCTAGAATGAAACCTCTTTGCTGACATATTGGATTAGTGCACAATCTCAATGTTGTCCTGGTAGAGATGGAAGGAATCTAGAAAGTTTCCGTGAGATATGGATGGATGTTGTATTGGCTAAAATAGTTGCATGATCATATATTTATGCATAAGAATTTTTCATTATGAATATACCTTATGAAATGTTTCTAACCATACAAATGGTGCCTATGACTTGTAGGAAAGATCGTGTACAATCACCTACAAGCAAAGAAGGTTGAGACTTGTTCCGAAGAACAAGTGACGACAATTCGAGAAATAATCAAAGATGAAGAATAATATGACAAATGCAGCAACATCATTGATGAATAAGTAGCCAAGAAGAAAGGGAAGACCAATTCGATAAGAATGGTGTCTAGGATGTAGTATCGAGACCTGAAGGGAAGTTCGTAGTTCCATCATGTAGTAGATGGAAACATCGTGGGATACAAGGAAAGATTCGTAGCATGGGGCTTCTCATGAAAAGAAGGCATAGACTACGAAGAGACATTTGTAGCCATTGGAAGTTAAGACACATGATAGGCAGACTCATGTGTGAAAATGAAAGAAGGCCTTGTACGAGCTCAGAAGGCACCCATGGGATAACACATACATGAGGAGCTTGAAGATCACCTAGAGTGATGTAGATCTCAACCTTTGCTACAAGGTTAAAGATGAAAGCCTATAGAGGATGACAAGCTCACAGATGGGTGCGAGGAGAATGTTTTCAAGATAAAGGATCTTGGTATCCAGTGACCCTAGATGGATACATAGAATATTAGTAGCAGAGGAAGCTACTTGTCACTACAGTACACAATGTTTTAGTGCATAAAGTACAAAAGGTAGAGGGAGAATGATGCTCTGCTTTAGAGGGAGTAACTGCAGAAGATCCCGAGGTTCGACATGGTACGACATGATTGATAGCTTATTGATGACTCTAGGATTTACTGAGAGTAAAGAAGATTCCAAACTTTTCTTCAAGGTTGAAGGTGGAAGACCAGTGATGCTATTGTTATATGTCAATGACTTGTTCTTGAAAGAAAATAGGAACTCATTAAAGTTGCAAGAAGGAGACTTGCTGCCGAGTTCAAGATGAAGGACTTGGATATGATGCACTACTTTCTAAGCATGGAGGTGTGGCAAAATGTGGATGGAATATCCCTGAAACAAGGGAAGTATGTAGTAGAGATCCTAAAGAGGTTTAGGATGATGGACTGCAAGGCCATGACCACACCTATGGCATCGAACCTGAAGCTATTGAGTTTTGCTTCATCAGGGACGGTTGATGCCATGATGTATCATCAGATGATTTGTTCCTTGATGTACCTAAAAAATATGAGACTAGATATTTGATTTGCTGTGAACACATTGAGACATGTTCACCTGATGGTTGCAAAGCATGTAGTGAGGTACATGAAGGGTACAGTTGAGTATGGGTTCAAGTATGATACGGATCAGAATATTAACCTAGAGGATTATGTGGATTCATATTGGGCAGGCAGTTCCATTGATAGGAAGAGCACCTCGGGGTGCTACTTCAGTATGGGATCAAGTGTGATCTCTTGGTTTAGCAGGAAGTAATCCTGTGTAGCACTGAGTACAACCAAAGTAGAGTACGTCTCAACTTGTTCGGCTAGTTGTGAGCCAGTATGGGTCAGGAAGCTATTGTCTGAATTATTTGATCTCCCGTTGGATGCTACCTATGACAACCAGAGTTGTGTGAAGTTGTCTAAGAGCCCGGTGTTCCATGACAAGTCGAAGCACATCGAGATCAAATATCACTATATCAGGGATATGGTGTAGAGAGGAGCAGTGAAGCTCCAGTATGTTGCAACAGATGAGCAGATAGTAGATGTGTTAGCCAGGGTGAAGTTTGAGTACTTCAGAGAGAGGCTTGTTGTTCTTCAGATAGAATATACTTCGAGGAAGAAGTGATGGGACACATTTGCAGGTGCCACTCCAAGCATGATAGGAGGATCCTTCCCATGGCTATGGATGTAAGCACTATGGGATGAGCATCGGGATGATGCTTCAGTTTCTGCTATGATGATGATATGCATTAGGATGATGTTGTGATGAGTATCAGGATGATACTCTATGGATAGATTGTACAGATAAGCATGTCAAAGATCCTGAGATATCTGATAGTCTATGCTTGGATGCTCTTTCGAGGTTTTTCTATAGGTTGGTCGTGGACAGGTTGTACATGTAGCATAGAAAAGATCCCAGGAGATCCCATAGTCTGTGCTAGGATGCTCTTTTGAGGTTTTGCTATAGGTAGCATAGAAAATATCCTGGGAGATCCTATAGTCTGTGCTAGGATGCTCTTTCGAGGTTTTGCTACTAGAGGCATGTAATCAACCCTGGAGATCCGATAGGTTGAGTTATGTGCTCGTAAAAGTCATGGGATGCACTTTAGAGTTCTTGCAGGTTGCAAGACACTCTTTTAAGGTTTTTCCTGACCACATAGAAAAGATCTTGGGAGATCCTATAGTCTATGCTAGGATGCTCTTTCGAGGTTTTGTGGTGGTAGTCACATAGAAAAGATCCTGGGAGATCCTATAGTCTGTGTTAGGATGCTCTTTCGAGGTTTTGTCATGGTCACATATAAAATATCCTTGGAGATCCTATAGTTTGTGCTAGGATGATATTTCAAGGTTTTGTTGATGCACGTAACCAGTCCCGAGGATTCCACAGTATTGCCAAAGATGATGAAAACCTACAGAAGCCATTCTCTGGGAGAATGGAGGCACCTGGTCAGTTACTAGGAAATTGATTCAGTCTGGGACTAAAGCTTAACTTGGTGATGAGAAGCCATTCTATGGGAGAATGTAGGCACCTGGTCAGTTACCAAGAAATTGATTCTGGGACTGAAGCTCAACTTAGTGTCGAGAGGCAATTATCTGGGAGAATGGAGGCACCTGGTCAGTTACTAGGAATTTGTTTCAGTATGGGACTGACACTTATCCTAGAGCTATGAGCCATTATTTGAGAACGAAAGATGTAAGTGCTAGGTGGGCCATTATGACATGGTTCTTGGATGTGTTCCTCTCATGGTCAGATATAAGTATTGAAGATGATGAAGACCTACCTGGAGGCTAGGTCTACAACTAACATGAAAAAGGGCTGGCTCTGTAAAAATTCCTGTGATGAGAAGAATGAAGAGATAGCACCATTTGATTTAGATAGCGGAAGTAGCGATGATGATCCAATGATGCTCTAGATCAAGTGATGATCCAGACTTGATGATGATCCAGTGATGATCCAGACTTGATGAAGATGGATTGACGATGAATATGACTTGATGATGATCTAGATGATACAGAGAAGAAGACTTGTGTGGATAAATTGTGTCGAGAATACCTTCCTAGTTAAGAGGGAGTGTTGATGTATTTGTAACTTTGGAATGTATTCACTTGTATATTTATGTATTGTACCATGATGTTTATTCCGGGAAGTATCTATAATGTAATTGAGTCATGTCATGCCTCGATGTTTTGATGGGGAGATTCAAATTGTAAACAAGTCATGTAAAGTCATTGAGGTTAACCCTCCATTGTAATTCAGGGCAATAGTCCCCACAATTGAGCCAAGGTTAACCCTCCTTGTTGATCGGAGGGAAAAGTCCCGACAGTTGTGGGGCACTAGGGTTATTAGAATCTCCTAGAGAATTCGGCCCTAGTAAGTAATTGTTAAGTGAGGCCGACTTGTTGGAGTGTACATAAAGTGACCGAAAGAATATAAATAGAAGTGAGGCTCTCCTCATTTCTACACATCACACAGACACTCACTCACTGGGGCACATGAGTGAGAGAGGAGAAGCTCTCTCAAGTGAGAGGGAGAGAACAACTGTTGGAGATCATTTTTTTTGTCTTTGTGGTTTTACTGCTGCCATTGGTGCTCATTCTATCTCTGAGGAAGTTGCGGGGTTTTCTCCTTTACGTTTTCCCTGAGGAAAATTCTTTGTGTCTTTTGTCTCTTGTGTTTATTGCTATGCATGTTATTCTCTCAGATAAGATCCTAAGATCTTATTGATTAAATGATAAAAATATAACACTGATATTTGGGAGTAACCACCCATCAAAAAGAATATGTGACCTATTATAGTTACCCATTATCCCTCCCTAGAATTTTAGGTGCCTCAAATGCAGCAATTCTTCCCCTATGCAGGACCGACACAGGTAAAATCGAATCTTCAGACTAAATACATGAACATAAGATAGAGAAATATGAATATGGTTAAAGATATTGGAGGATAGGTGGGAGTCTTGGATAAGAGGTTACTAACTGTGGCAGATAACAGAGCTAATACCCTAAGCATGGTGATCTTAGAACCTAAGGACCGCTTGGATGTGTCTTTTAGTGATTGCAGAGAAAATAAATGTATAGTTGACTTCAAGCATTTCAATAAGATGGATAATGTATACTTTTACAAGTAGACCAGTGACATGATGTGCAAGATGTATCACACTTTGTTTCCAATGAAAATAAGTTGAGGACAACACTGAAAACGTTTGAGTGAATTTTAAACGTAGAAAGGGTGAGAAAGGGTAACTGTTAAGCAAAGTAGATGACCACCAAAGATCTAGAGATCAAGATTGCATATTTGGAAGTGGATCCAACAAAAATATCTCACTCCAAGTATCTCTTGCACCTTGTTTTAACTATTGAATTCTTTAGTTAAACATTAGTACATATGCTTCCATTAAGTGCATGAGATTTGGGGTCAATACACCTCATATATATATCTTTGTTCCATCTATTAATGCCCAAATTATATTCTTTTGTTCCATCTGTTAATGTATGAATCCATATCATTAAATTCCTCTGAAGTAAGCTTTGTTGTGTCAAAGGTTCCTCCAATAGTTATGACATTTGAGAGTTGTTAATGAAGATCAAATATACATCTCATCTCACCAATTAAGCTCTAAATCATTAATATTGAGCCTCATCATTCCTTGGGTGTCCTAAATTAATACTAAGACATCTCAGGGGTTAAAACATACTATTTTTGGAATCTATCAACAAAAATATTTATACTAAAACCTGGAATCATGTGTACCTCTTATGACACGGAGCTTCCAAAAATTGTAATCTATTTTACAAGCATAGACATGCTAGTATGGAGAAAGAAATAGACAAGAGAGAACACATACAACCAAATAGTGCAAATGATTCATGTAGTAGTTTTTTTCTAAGGGAATCAACAGCTAGATACTGGGATGGTACTCGTGTGACACGAGGTCCAAGGATCCAATCCCGCTACCACTATACCCCTAGGTTCCCCACACACCCCGCAAGCATGGGACATAGGTAAAGTTAGATTTGATTTGAACTCGTGACCTCCCAATTACAACATGTGACTTCATAACAAGTGAACTGCCAATAAGCCACACTCGTGCGGGATAACAGTGTTAGTTTTTCATGATTCAAGCTAGCATTATGATCTTAGGATCTTTAACTAAGAGAATAACATGCACAACAATAAAACACAAGAGACAAGAGACACAAAGAATTTTCCTCTGGGAAACCATAAAGGAGAAAACCCCGCAACTTCCTCAGAGATAGAATCAACACCAAAAGTAAAACCCGAAAACATAAAGGTGATCTCCCGATAGCAGTAGTCTCTCTCTTGTCCCAGTAACTTCTCCTCTCACTCATGTGCTCCAATGAGTGAGTGTGTGTGTGTGATAAATAGAGAGGCTCACTCTCTATTTCTATTCTTTCGTTAACTTGAAACCCACTCCAACATGTCGGCCTCACTTAACAATTACTTACTAGTGTCAACATCTCTAGGAGTGTCTAATAACCCTAATGCCCCACAACTTGTGGGGACTTTGCTTCCTCCGACCAATAGGAGGGTAACACAATGGTGGGGAATATTTCCCCAACTTAAAATGAATTACCTAGGGTTGACTTCACTTGGATAGTCTAATAACCCTAGGGCCCCACAACTGTGGGGGATTTAACCCTTGACCAATAGGAGGGTTACCCACAATGACTTGACATGAAATTCACATTACAGAAACTTCCTGATCAGAACATCGGGGCATGACATGACTCAAGTAAATCTTGGAATAAACATCGGGTTACAATAGATAGGAAATACAAGTGAATACATTCCAAAGTTACAATTACATCAACACTCCCTCTTAACTAGGAAGGTATTCTATCGACACAATTTTCATCATTGGTCTTCTTCTCTGGATCATCTCGTCATCTGCATCTTCGTCTTCAAGTCATCTTCATCTTCAAGTCATCTTCATCTTTGGATCTGGATCATCATCATTGGATCTGGATTATCATTTGACTGGATCATCATGGGTCATCATCACTAGATCTGGATCATCACTGGATCTGGATCATCACTGAACATCGTCACTGGATCTAGATCATCCCTTGATCTGGATCATCACTGGACATCATCACTGGATTTGGATCATCACTGGACATCGTCACTGGATCTGGATCATCACTCGACCTGGATCATCACTGGACATCATCATTGGGTCTAGATCATCACTCGATATGGATCATCGCTGCTGAATCATCATCACTAGATCTAGATCCTCACTTGATCTGGATCAGTACCACGGCTGCTATCTCATGATTCTTCTCATCACAAGAAGTTCTACAGAACCAACCTTCTTTCATGTTGGTTGTAGGCCTAGCCATCATGTAGGTCTTCTTCAGCACTTATATTTGACCTACTCATCAGAATGGATCGCCCAACACTTACATCTAACCTACTCGTCAGAAAGGCACGCCCAGCACTCACATCTGATCATGTAGGAGCCTACAATCACATCACAATGGCCCAACACTCACATTCACCAGCATGATAGGACATCAATATGATCTGTGAAAAGGATTCAGCACTTACATTTGACCTACTCGTCAGAAAGGCATGCACTCACATCTGACTTGGTAGGAACCAAATCCTACACCCTTGTCAGAATGGCCCCCAGTCCTAGACTGAGCTACCTGGTAATAGACCAGGTGCCTCCATTCTCCAGGAGAATGGAAATTGCCCTTATATCTGATTTGGTAGGAACCAATTCCTACACCCTCATCAGAATGGCCTGCACTCACATCTGACCTGGTAGGAACCAAATCCTACACCCTCGTCAGAATGTCCCCCAATCCCAGATTGAGCTACCTAGTAACGGAACAGGTGCCTCCACTCTCCCAGAGAGTGCCAATTGCCCTTACATATAACCTGCTCATCAGAATGGACAGCACTCATATCTGACATGGGAGGAACCTAATCCTTTAACCATGACATAATGGCTCAGCCCTTATATCTAACTTGCTTGTCAGAATGGCTCTCTTAGTCCCAGACTGAGTGTTCCTGGTAACTGACCAGGTACATCCATTCCTAGAATGGAATTCAACACTCATATATGACATGGAAGGAACTAAATCCTCTCACCATGACAGAATGGCTTATCCCTTATATTTGACCTGCTCGTCAGAATGGCTTCTGGACTCGTCACTTCCCCTTGGAAGAGACCTTGATATGGAGAACACCAAGATTCTCCTTGAAGTACTCAAACTTCACTTTGTCCATTTCTAGCATAGAATCACATCAGGGCTGATTACGTCCAAGGATGACCTGCGAGCTTCGCCAGGACCGATTACATCCAAGGGCAACCTACAGGTCTGTTTACATCTGAGCAACCTACGAGCTTCACCAGGATTTATGCTCATAAAACCTATCTCACCGACTATGCTAGAACTCCCTCTCTCAAGAGATCTTGATTTGGGTCACATATTGAAGCTTCACTGCTCCTCTCTCCCAAATAGCAAGTGGCAACATCTTTTTCCTCAGTTGTACTCAGCGCCATGTAGGACTCCATCCTACCAAACCAAGAGATCACACTTGATCCCATACTGAAGTAGCACCTAGAAATGCTCTTCCTATCAATGGCATTGCTTGCCCAATACGAATCCACATAACCCTCTAGGTTAATCTTCTGATTCACGTCGTACTTGAGCCCATAATCAATTGTACCCCTGCATGCTTTGCAACCATCAGGTGAACATGTCTCAATGTGTTCACAGCAAAGCAAATATATGGTCTCAGGTACATCAAGGGTCCAATCATCTGGCGATACATCGTAGCATCAACCGTATCTGATGAAGCATCACTCAATAGCTTCATGTTCGATGCCATAGGTGTGGTCATGGCCTTGCAGTCCATCATCTTGAACCTCTTTAGGATCTCTACTGCATACTTCCCTTGTCCACACCTCCATGCCTAGAAAATAGTGCATCAACACATAAAAGGAGAATCATTGATCTTTTTCCTTCAACCTTGAAGCAAAGGTTGGAATCCACTTTACTCTCAGTAAAGCCTAGAGTCATGAGTAATCTATCCACCCTATTGTACCATGTCGAACCTCAGGATATTCTGCAGTCACTCCCTCTAAAGCGGAGCATCATACTCCCTCTGTCTTCCGTATTCTATGCATTAAAACATTCTGTACCAGAGTGACAAGTAGCTTCCTATGCTACTAATATTCTATGTATCCATCTAGGATCACTGGATACCAAGATCCTCTATATTTGAAAGCATTCTTCTCGCACCCATCTATGAGCTTGTCATCCTTTATCAACCTTGTAGCAAAGGTTAAGATATTCATCAAGATCACCATGTATGTGTTATCCCATGGGTGTCTTCTAAACTCGTACAAGGCCGTCTTTCATTTGCACACATGATTATGTATGTCATGTGACTTCACTTCCAGTGGCTGCAAATGTCTCTTCGTAGTCTATGCCTTGTAACCCATGATGTTTCCATCTACGGCATGATGGAACTATGAATTTCCCTTCACGTATCGATACTGCATCATAGACATCATTCTTCTTGAATTAATATTCCCTTTGTTCTTGGAAGGTTCTGCATCAATGATTTCATTGCATTCGTCATATTATTTTTCATTTTGAAATGTTGTCACTTGTTCTTCAGAACAAGTCTCATCCTTCTTTGCTTGTATGCGATCTTTCCTACAAGTCAAATGCATTTGTATGGTTAGAAATATTTCATAAGGAATGTTCATACTAGCAAAATCTTATGCATAAATATATGATCATGCAACTACTTTAGCCAATACAACATTCATCCATATCTCACAGAACATTTTCTAGATGCCTTCCATCTCTACCAAGACAACATTGAGATTGTGCACTAATCCAATATGTCAGCAAAGAGGTTTCATTCTAGATAAGTAGTAATGGAGAGTTGTATAGCACCATGAGCTACTTACCCATCACATGCATATTAGTAGTATACTGTCATTAATGCAAACATCCTATCACGCATAATACATCAACTGAATATAATCAAATGCATAACAAAACAATATCATGAAATGACAATTGAATACTTATCTTTATTTGTTTCGTGGGTAGACTTCTTCTTGAGCCTTCAGCTTCATCATCTTCTTCATTCATAATAGCATCATTTCTTATCCAAATGTTAAGGTGGATAAGAGGTTCTTCAAGAGTTGAGCTCTTCATATTCCTCATCGATTGAGGGATCTTCTTTGGATGGTGAGAGCTTGATCTTTAGTTGCTCCCATCTTCTCTTCTCTTCTTATGAGTCTAGCTTCTTCTTCTTCTCAGAGTCTGTTGAAAGTAATCACTTCCTTCTAGTACACATTCTTCTAATGAATGAATCCCATGATCTTGGGAGGCCATTCAAGATGGTTATCACCACTTCTGCATTCTCCACTTCTTCTTCTACCGCTTAAAGTTGTTCTGCATTCTGGATCTCCACATTCTTCAACTGTTTTCTCAAAGCCATCTTCTGATTTATGTTCTTCCCTTCAAATAGCTTGGTCAAGGAATAAAAAATCTTTGGTGTGTTAGAATAATCAACCCATAGTTAGCTACCTTAGACATTAATTATCTCCATTTTTGTCTTATTTGCCTATTTTCCATATTCCACTCTATGCAAGTTGTCCTCCACATCTCCTAGATGGTCAAAATTGCTAAAATTGAGTCATGGAGCACTTGGGAAACCTCTTGGAGTCATTTCTGCTTTATTCCTGGCCTTCCTAGCGCATATCTACTTTTTCTGCTTTATTGCTGCTTTTACTGAGTTTTAAGGCAATTGGGAAAGTTTGACTAGGTGAAGTTAACTTGTATTTTGTCCCCATCATCCTCCACTCTTTTCTCCTAATAAAATCATGTATGAGTTGTCCTTCCATCACCTATTATCCTCCCTAATTGATTTTGCCAATTTGTGAGCTCCTAGACAGATTTGGAAGTTGCTTTATGCTCCTATGGGAGATTTGCTTAGTTTTAGTAAGCCTGCTTTTGATCAATTCGAATGACATCCCAATGCATTATAATATCTCATGTAATTATTTATTGTGGCAGCCTATGACTTCACAAGGTTGGCTATTGTACACTTATTCAATACAGATTAGTGTTCTGCTCCATATTCAGTCTCCTTTTTGTGTAATTTGCATGTGTAGTTGGCAATTTTTGTGAGTGTAATTGTTCTAACACCTGGGTTCAATTTCCACATGGTATCAAAGCCTTTGTAGATCTATTTCTCTCCTTCCATATTATTATTACAGGTTCGACATCATTGATTGGGAGCATTCTGCTGACTAAAGGGACAATTTCTGAGCTATGGATCAATCTCAGAAGATCATCTTGACTCCATTTAATTTCTTTGAATGGAAAGTAGAGATGGAGATAATGTTGAGAGTGAAAGGCCTCTATAGAGTGACTATGGCAATAGAATCAGAGCCCAATTCATCTACAGAGAAAATTAAATGGCACAATAGGAGGGATGAGGCCTATGGTATCATGTGTCTGAGAATATCCAGAGACCTCGTTTTCCATCTTGATGGATTGACATCACCAAATGAAGTATGGGAGAAGCTTGTTGAGATTTTTGGTAAAATAGATGAGATTAAAGGACATCAAATTGAGAATGAATTGATATCCTTGAGTTCCAGCAGCTTCGAATCCCTGCAACTCTATTTTTCCAAGTTTAAAGCCCTTGTTTTGCAGCTAAAACAGTGTGGAATCGAAAAGAAGGAGGAGCAACTGGTTTTGGCCATACTCTCGAAGCTTGGCCCTAACTATTCAATGTTTGTTTCTTCCTTCCATGCCACCAAGTTGACAGCTCGATCCTGGAAGATGCCTAAACTTGCAGAGTTCATGGAATCCCTCACACAAGAACAAGATAAACTGGTGATTGTGGGCACCATCAAACCTTCCAAAGACCAAGATCTGGTTGCTAGAGATTTGAGGGTGGATTCAAAATGCAAGAAGAAATCTAAGAAGCCACCTGAGCAAAAGAGAGACAAAAACAAGTCTCCAAAGGAGCCCCAAGGTTCCAAGAAGAACCCCCAGAAGAAGAAGAACAAAGGAGAAATGAGCAAGTGCGCATACTGCAGTAAGGGAAATCATCCTGGAAGCTCCTGCATGAAGAAGCAAATTGACATGCTAACCCAACTCCTAGAGAAGAATGGCATATCCCTTCCTGATAGCTCAAAGAAGAAGGAAGGAGGATCAAATTCAGAAGATAGAGAGAGAGTTCATGCATTGGTTTTTGGCACATCAAGCTCACCTAGTTTCATCATTGATTTTGGAGCTTCAAGACATATGGTTCTGACCAAGGAGGAATTCACCTCACTTGACATGTAGAAAGGTCCACCAATAGTACTGGGAGATGAATCTCTCACTGAAAGTTTGGGCAAAGGGATGATTGATCTTGACCATGGTAAGTTTAGCAATGTATTGTATGTTCCAGGTCTTGCCTCTAACCTCTTATCAGTGTATCAGATGACCCACATAGGGTCTCCAAAGAAGGTCATATTCTCCCCTGATGAAGTTGAGATCACAAAGATCTCAAGTGGTAAAGTCATTGCAAAAGGAGTTGCAAATCACACTTCGAGGGTATACATGTTTTCACATTTTCTACCCTACTCAAACCCCTCTGCTCTTCTGATTCATGCTAATGAGGCAAGCAAGCTTTGGCATGAAAGATTTGGCCATCTTAACTATAAGTATCTTTCTGATCTTAGTGAAAAAGAAATGGTCATAGGGTTACCAAAGATTAAGTTTTCCAAAGGATTCTGTCAAGGTTGCATCTTAGGAAAACACCCAGAGCATAAATTTGAGAAAGCTAGTCATGAGAGAACCTCTGCACCTCTTGAGTTGATCCACAGTGATGTTGCTGGCCCATTTCCTCATATGTTAATGAGTCAGGCCAAATATGCATTGAAATTCATAGATGACTTTTCTAGGTTCTGCTGGGTTTACTTCCTGAAACACAAGTCTGAAGTTTTTGGCCTCTTCAAAGTCTTTAAGGCTTTGGTTGAAAATTAGTATGGGAGGAAACTCAAGGTCCTCAGATCTGACAATGGTGGTGAGTATGTCAAGTCTGATTTCATTCAATATTGTGTAGATGTAGGTATTCAGATGCAGCATTCTATCCCTTACACACCACAGCAAAATGGTGTTGCTGAGAGGAAGAACAGATCATTGAAAGAGATGGCAACTTGCATGATGGAGGCTAAGACTTTGCCACCAAAGTTTTGGGCCAAAGCTATAAAATGTGCAGCCTATATCCAAAATAGGGTGCCTCATAAACAATTTGATGGTATGACTCCTTTCAAAGCATGGAGTGGGCACAAGCCAGATGTGGCCCATTTCAGGATTTTTGGCTCAAGGGCTTGGGCTAGAATTCCAACAGAAAAGAGGAAGGCTTTGCAGCCCCAAAGCCAAGAGCGTCTATTTGTTGGGTACTCTAAAGATTCAAAAGGGTACAAGCTGATCAATTTGAGCATAAGCAAATATTTCATTGAAAGGAGTGTTCAGTTTCAATAAGAGCCTTTAGTAGTAGTTGAAGTTGGAGAGTCTTCTTCACCACCAGAACCACTGAATGTAAGTGAAGAGATAAATGAGTTTGCTGATTCTGATATGTCTGATATTGATGATTTAATTGTAGATCCTAACAGTCCTACAAGACCAAAATGGGCAGCAAAGAGCATTCGTGCAGCTGGGGAACTAGCTGGAAATCCTAGTGATTCTAGGAGGACTAGATCTCAGTTTGAGAGTGCCCTGTGTATGAAAGAACCCTTGTTTGCAGAGAAATGCTATATGATGGTTTAATTAGACCCATAGACATATGAAGATGCATCACATGATCCAAGATGGAAAACAACCATGAAAGAAGAATTCAGCTCAATCCAGAAGAACAACACTTGGGAGTTGGTTGATCTTCCCCCAGGGAGGAAGCTAGTTCAATGTAAGTGGGTTTTCAAAACCAAGTTTGCTGCTAATGGTTCACCTTTGAAATATAATGAAATATTGGTAGCCAAGGGATACTCACAGGTACATGGCATAGACTAAAATGAGACCTTTGCACCAGTGGCAAAGATGGACTCCATCAGGCTAGCCTTAGCCATTGCAGCTTAGAAGTAGTGGGAGGTACATCACATGGATGTGAAGTGTGATTTCCTAAATGGAGATATTACTGAAGAGATTTACATGCATCAGCCTCAAGGATTTTTTACTAATCCATCTCTTGTGTGCAGGCTAAAGAAATCATTGTATGGGCTTGGTATTCCAATATTGATGGCTTTCTGCTATCATTGAATTTTGTTTGATGCAAATCTGATCCTAATGTTTATTTGAAGCTGATTCATGGTTCTTTGATGATTATTGTCTTGTATGTAGATGACCTTCTCATTACAGGAAGCTCAAAGGATGAAATTGCCTCCTTGAAGGATGCAATGAACCATGCATTTTCTATGACTGATTTAGGGTTATTGAGCCAATTCTTGGGTCTTGAGATTGCTCAAAACAAACATGGAATAAAAGTACATCAGTCCAAGTATGCTTTGGATTTTCTGAACAAGTTCAACATGAAATATTGCAAGCCAAGCAAGACTCCTTTCCTTTCAGGAGTTAAGCTTGAAGAAGCAGATTCTTCACCTATGGTAAATAATACACTGTATAGGAAATTGATTGGGTGTTTGCTGTACCTTACACATACTTGACCTGATATTTCTTATGCAGTAAGTGTGGCTTCAATATACATGGATCAGACTTAGTGAGATCCATTGGATAGCAGCCAAAAGGATCCTTAACTTTGTTCAGGGAACAAGGACTCATGGGATCTTTTACAAAGCTAAATCTGATCTTGATTTGATTGGGTTTACTGACAGTGATTGGGCAGGTGACAACACAGATTGAAAGTCAACATCAGGATATGTGTTCATGCTTGTTGAAGGACCAATCAGCTGGTCAAGCAAGAAACAGAGTTCCATTGCACTCTCATCTACAGAAGTAGAGTACAAAGGAGTTGTAAATGCAACAACTCAATGTTTATGGTTGCAGGGGTTACTTGGTGAGTGTGGATTCGAATTAGAATACTCAACTACTATCTATTGTGATAATCAGAGTACCATTCAAATCTGTAATGATCTAGTTCAGAGACAAATAACCAAACACATTGAGATCCATATGCACTACATCAGACAGCTTGTGCATGATGGCACCATTCACCTACTCTTCTGTTCATCTTCAGAACAAGTAGCAGACATCTTCACCAAAGTTTTTTGTGAGAAGACTTTCAGAAATCTCAAATCACTATTGGGGATTGCTGATCATGCTGTTAAGCATGATTGATGACAAGATTTTCAAATCTTGTTCTACTATCCATGTTTAAGGGAGGATTTTTCCCACTGGGTTTTTGCCTCTTTCCTCGGTTAAATGGACATGCAGTATGTAAAGGGTGACTAAGCCTTGTTTCTAGGCCCTATTATTTTCTAATATTTTACTCATAAGTCAGGCTTAAGGGGGGGTGTTAGAATAATCAACCCATAGTTAGCTACCTTAGACATTAATTATCTCCATTTTTGTCTTATTTGCCTAGTTTCCATATTCCACTCTATGCAAGTTGTCCTCCACATGTCCTAGATGGTCAAACTTGCTAAAACTGAGTCATGGAGCACTTGGGAAACCTCTTTAATCATTTCTACTTTATTCTTGGCCTTCTTAGCGCATATCTACTTTTTCTTCTTTATTGCTGCTTTTACTGAGTTTTAAGGCAATTGGGAAAGTTTGACTAGGTGAAGTTAACTTGTTTTTTGTCCCCATCATCCTCCACTATTTTCTCCTAATAAAAGCATGTATGAGTTGTCCTTCCATCACCTATTAGCCTCCCTAATTGATTTTTCCAATTCCTGAGCTCCTAGACAGATTTGGAAGTTGCTTTATGCTCCTATGAGGGATTTGCTTAGTTTTAGTAAGCCTGCTTTTGACTAATTTGAATGACATCCCAATGTATTCAAATATCTCATGTAATTATTTATTGTGGCAACCTATGAATTCACAAGGTTGGCTATTGTACACTTATTCAATGCAGATTAGTGTTATGCTCCATATTTAGTCTCCTTTGTGTGTAATTTGCATGTGTAATTGGCAATTTTTGTGAGTGTAATTGTTCTAACACTTGGGTTTAATTTACACATGGTTTCTTTAGGAAAGACACTTGTGGTAAAATTTGATCTGTGATTGAATCAACAATGATCTTCTTGGTCTTGACCAAGTTCTTCTTGTGTAAGGCTTTGAGCCTCATCTCCCTCTGGAACTGGAACCTCTCTCCTTGTGTAGGTGTCCAATTCATTTTCTTCAGAGAGATCATATACTTCCATGCTTGGAGTTTGTCAACTTCACCAATATTATCATCAATCTGATGTGATAGATCACTTTGAAATGAGAACCTCAAATGAAAATAGCAAAAGATTATATCTTATTGATTTGAGGTGTCCATCCTGGTTCTGGAGCTGGCTGATCTAGGGTTTATCAGAGAAACCATAATTTTAAAAATTTGGAATCTTTCAGATCTGATTGGATATAAATATATATCTCTTCAAATGGATCTGTCTAATGTACTCCTTTTCTGAAAACAGTGGAGGGAAGCTCTCGGAACAGGAAGCCCTAGTTTTCCAATTTCTTCTGCAAAAATTCCTGTTACTGTTTCTATGGTATCTATGAAAATATGGCTCCTCTGTGTCTGAAATTTTGCACAGAGGTAACCTCACATGTTTCGGATCCAACACCATAGGTTTCATCAGAATTTGTTTCACCCATTGGGACTTATGATCATTTTCCCACGGTGACCTGTTACAAGATTGTTTAGAATAGCGAAGTTATACGGATTGCCATGTGTCACTGGTTCATCTTCTGAGTCTGAAACTTGGACCACATAAAGTAAATTCAGTTTCATTTATGTAACATTTTCAGAAATCATATTGGGACCTGTGTAGCTCATGATATAGCAATTATCCCCAGGTGTCCTTTTTAGGGATGAATTATGGAAGAGGCTGGAACCCTAACTTGGAGGGATCATATCTCCCAGAATATAGAAAATCGAAGGCTAAATTTTGGGAAAAGTGTAAAAAAATATTCTATATTTTTCCTATGAAATTTTCAGCTCCTGATCCTTCTCCAATCTTCAGATATGGCGAATGTACCAAAACTTAGCAGTTTTAGTATTTAGGGTTTTTCTAGCTCAGGGACAAACTAGGGTTTGACTTTCCCAGAGTTTCACCCAACCAAAAAAATTGATCCAGGTCTCTAAAATTTGATTTTTATGAGGAGATAAATCCTATGCTGGGCTCACTCAAAAATTCCTCTTTTGCAAGAAGCCCTAATTTTCCGCACCAAAACTGAAAATGCTCGGAATCGAATTCTGCTTCGACAGAAAGATGCACCCTTCAATGGAGATTCAACCTAGCATACTTTTGCTGATGGATTGTGGAGAGAGACCCAAAAAGTAATAATCCATAACTTCTATAGCTGCACAATGTCTTCTTCTCAGGTTAGCTCTGATACCATGTTAGTTTTTCATCATTCAAGCTAGCATTATGATCTTAGGATCTTTAAGTGAGAGAATAACATGCACAACAATAAAACACAAGAGACAAGAGACACAAAGAATTTTACTCAGGGAAACCATAAAGGAGAAAACCCCACAACTTCCTCAGAGATAGAATCAACACCAAAAGTAAACCCCGAAAACATAAAGATGATCTCCCGACAGCAGCAGTCTCTCTCTTGTCCTATTAACTTCTCCTCTCACTCATGTGCTGCAATGAGTGAATGTGTGTGTGATAAATAGAGAGGCTCACTCTCTATTTATATTCTTTCGTTCACTTAAAACCCACTCCAACATGTTGGCCTCACTTAACAATTACTTACAAGAGCCGACATCTCTAGGAGTGTCTAATAACCCTAGTGCCCCACAACTTGTGGGGACTTTGCCTCCTTCGACCAATAGGAGGGTAACACAACGGTGGGGATTATTGCCCCGACTTATAATGACTTACCTAGGGTCAACTTCACTAGGATAGTCTAATAACCCTAGGGCCCCACAATTGTGGGGACTTTAACCCTTGACCAATAGGAGGGTTACCCACAATGACTTGGCATGACTTTCACATTATAGAAACTTCCTGATCGGAACATTGGGGCATGACATGACTCAAGTACATCCTGGAATAAACATTGGGTTACAATAGATAGGAAATACAAGTGAATACATTCTGAAGTTACAATTACATCAACAAACAGTTCATGTAATAGTTACATTATATTCATCTGATTAATTTCTTAATGGATGCATCCGAACCAGACAGTGAGATAAATCAATTGAACTATCTTTGATACTAAATTATACAAAATAAATGGAATACCCTTTTCAAAATATGTCAATATGATACTATCCTTCCTTACTTCCATTCTTCTACTGTGCCTCTGAAAGTAAAACCATTACAAAATCCCTGCCTATACAAAATGAGCATAAGGGCCTTTGAAAAATAGGACACAGTCCTCCCATTCTATTCTTATACTATCCATAGAAAACTAGAACTAACATACAAGAAANTTACAAAATACCTGCCTATACAAAATGAGCATAAGGGCCTTTGAAAAATAGGACACAGTCCTCCCATTCTATTCTTATACTATCCATAGAAAACTAGAACTAACATACAAGAAAAAACTAATAGAAAACAAAAAACTAAAAATGATCCTGAAAATAGAAATAAGAAATCTAGTGGGTGTGCATGTGGTTGCCTCAATCAATCTTCATTGGGTTTCCCCCTGATGGAGTCCTATCAGCTAGAGGGGACTATTGAGAGACTATCGAAGTCAAAGGGATCATCTTGGTGTCATGTTGATCTTGGATGGATGTGGCATGTTCGATGAGGAGCACTCACGTCAATTCAGCCAGTTCATCATTATTTCCTATTGACTTGCGGGTAAAGTTTTCACTCTTGGTTTCCAAATTTCTCTCTATGTTGTCCCCAATTCTCTTCTCCATGGATTCCAAGTCCTATTTGTCGCATTTTTCCTCGATCTTCTATCAAATTTATGTTATTTCCTTTTCCAACTCCTCCACTCTATGACTATTTCCATCAATGCCACTAGTCCACCCAATAGGGCCATGATTCCTACCATCCACCATTATATAATAATGATATAGGACTGAAGAAATTGAGTAACACAGTTTCCCATATGGGAGCTCGCCACTAAGTAGAGAACTAGTTGAAATCCACTACGTGTCCTCGTTTGAACCTTCAAGACCCAAACAAGGAAGAGGGCTAGTGGAAAGAAAATTCGTTGAAGACAGAGCTATGTTAGACATAATTTTTGACAAGAACCAAGGAACAAGGGCATATCCAATTTTAAAAATGAGAAAGTGTAGCAAAAATAGAGAGAAAACCTGAACCCCCATATACGAATAAATATCCCCACCAAAAAATGAATTTGAAAGTACTTGAAAGAGGGAGTATTTTAGATTACGTGTGAGATACCTTACCCTCACCGACCTTTGGATGGACGGATGGGACATATTCACTACTAGGGTTTGCACATTTAATCGTAATGTGGTTGTTAACGAAAATTACAAATCTAGACTAAAATTTTTGCTATGAAGATACCCACCTACACAAAATTGCAATTTGATAAACTAAAATATGCAATTTCACCAATTTTTAGTTCAACTGATTCGACAGAATGGCCGAAAATGAGGCATTGTGGGAAGGCCAATGTTTTGAGACAAGATATCATGTTTTCATGCACATTTATACTCGACACAAACTCACCTTATAATAGTTTTTTTGTCTGTGTTTGAACAAATCCAATCAGGCCACTTGTGTACTTGTAGGTTTATGTTTTTGAAGAAAATATTTCTTTATATACTTATATGTCAATTTACTACTTTCTACCAAATTTTCCAGTGGGATATGGGTGGGCTCACAAAATGTCATTTTGTTTTAAACACAATGTTCATAATAATAATAATAAACATAGAATAACCAAAATATTATAACTTAAAAAATTAAAATTAAAGAATTAACTTGAATCATTAAAAATAATTTTTTAAAATTACATAATTTAAGTAGTAAACATTCATATATCAGAAAAAATTATGCTTGTAGCGATATATCACTACACTTTACCAAGATTGGTAAGACAAAGTTCAAGAAAGATAATTATTTGGAGATTTATCATTTCTATATGGCAATGACTAGCCATTAATATCGAGAAACAACTAGTATCCTATTTAACACAGACATTGTTTTTCTTTACCCATACTACATGTTTTAAGAATTCCAGATCATGACAATTTAAATTTTTAGCTTGCAATTTCTTCGGGATAAATTAGAGAGAGATGAGAGTAGTACCTGGAAGTGGAGATGTCTGAGTAGCTCAACAATTTATTTTTATTCAATTCCAAATATGTATAAGATATATCATAACTGGTTTCAATTTCAAAGCATCTTGAATGGATTGTATCCCTCAACAAGATACACAAGAAACTAGTCTCTGTTAAACACAGAGTCCTCCTTGGGGATTCAAAATTTCCTTGACATTGCAGAAGATACCAAATAGAAATTGATTTTAGAGTGCGCAAGTAAATGACCTTGCTGTGGGTATATTATCTTGCATTGATTGATAAGTGATATCTTCACACATAAGTTCTTCATCTCTCCTAAGAGGTAATAACCACATTCAAATTCACACAATCCCACTCGTAACTCCCAATAGAGAGATTAAGTACAAGTAGGATGCCAACAATTTCACCCTTGCACAATTGTGGCATAGGCCATGACTACCCCTTGATGGTCGACACAACTTCATCGGAGCTTGAAGATTCTCTGGTTGGCAAGGAAAAACACATGCAAGAATCAGGGAATTTCTAAAGATGCGGGAACCTCATGTTAGTGGCTCAATCATTTGGGCCTGAAATTAAATTTATATATTCATACTCCTATACGTTGAACAAGATTTCGAGAAATTCAAATGACATCATAGTTGTCCCATGGCCACATGGCATCCCTTGACTAGTCCCCAAGGCGCTTACCTGTCTTTCCATGGATCTTGTTGCGCCCTGTCGAGGTGACGGTAGAAAAGGGGCAGATAAGTGGTTTCTGGGGAACTAGATAATGGTTCATGACATGAATTCTTACCAATAAATTTATCTAGGATACTCTTCCCACCCCCATTTCATTAATTATAGATTAATTCAAGTCCAAATTCATTTGCAAAAAATCCAAAATATGTTTTCTAAAGCCTAAAATAAGGCTTTCTAAATTGCATAATCCTTTGAATTCGTAATTACACTTTTGGAATCGAAAATTTGACTTTAGAAGGAATAAATTTGGGCTTTAGAAAGGATAATATGTATGTAGGAAAGCTTAGGAACATATGGAATGGGACATTCACACTGCAATAGCAAGATATAAGATCAAGTTCATCTTGCATGGTTGTTCCCTACTATAGCAATTGTTTGTAAATAATTACACCTAATTATAATTAAAGTGACATTAGCATGGCCGTGCGAAGGGGACTGTATAAAACACCATCGGGGTTATTAATAGGATGGGTGTTCATGTGTCACAGCTTGGAGTCTTGGACATGATGAGAGTTTTGCACTAATGACACTTTAAGTGTGAAGTTTCCAAACATATTTTGACCACATCAAGGGTTTGGTGTTCTTATTGTAACATTTTATTCTTGCTGTATTGTTTGTCTCTCTCTCAAGTATTAGTATCCCTTGTGCCTCCACCTACCCCTAACCCCCACCCCTCTTTCTCTCTCTCTCTCTCTTTGTTGTTCCCCTACCACCCACTCACCACTCCCCTCCCCTCTTAAGCCCTGCCACCAATCCTCTCTCTCCATCCAGGTAACCCCCCTCCTACAACTCAAGGCCTAGCATGAGCACCCACTCTCCCCCTTCCCATATAGTAACCTATGGCCTTATGTATGGTGTGTTGAATATTTTAAATTAATAATGTGTGAACAGTTGCTCAAAGCTGCTATAAGAATCTTGCAATCTAATTGGTTTGATGCTCCTCCGTATGATCCCTTTATACCAGGACCTTAAAATATGCATGTAGGAAACTTTAGGAATATAGGGCATGAGACATTCATATTGAAATAACAAGACATGAGATCAAGATCATCTTGCATAGTTGTTCCCGAATCTAGAAATTGTTGTAAATAATTGCACATAATTACAATGAAAGCTACATTAACATGACCATGTAGAGGTCATTGTAAAAAACGTCGTTGATATTATTGATAGGATGGATGTTCACACAGAACATCTTGGAGGTTTTGAAAGGAAGATAGTGTTGCACCAATTGCACTTCAACTGTGCAGTGTCCGAACATACTTTGACCAAATTAAGGGTTTGGTATTCTTATTGTAACATTTTATTCTAGTTGTCATGTTTGTCTCTCTCTCAAGGATTAGTCTCCCATGCATTTCCACCTACCACTAATCACTACCCTTCTCTCTCTCTCTCTCTCTCTCTCTCTCTCTTTGTTGTCCCCCTAACACCCCCCTCCCCTCTTGAGCCCTACCACCAAGGATCCCTCTCTGTCCAAGTAACCCCCCTCCTACAACTTGAGGCTTGGCATGACAACCCACTCTCCCCCTTCGCCTATGGTAAACTCTGGGCTTATGCATGGTGTGTTAAAGCTTTTAAATTAATAATGTGTGAACAACTGCTTGAAGTTTCTATCTGAATATTGCAATCTAATTGATTTGATGCTCCTACATCTGATCCCTCTATACTAGGACCTTAAAATATGCATGTAGTCAATCTTAGGCATAGAGGGCATGCAAAATTCATGTTGCAATAGAAATACATGAGTTTAAGATCATCTTGCATGATTGTTTCCGACTCCAACAACTGTTTATAAATAATTTCACACAATTACAATGAAAGTTACATTAACATGACCGTGTGGAGGTGACTTTATAAAACGTCATCGAGAATATTGATAGGATGGATGTTCATATGGAATGACTTGGAGGCACCAACATGATGATAGTGATAAACCAATGACACTTCAAGTGTGCACTGTCCAAACATAATGTGACCACATAAGGGTTTGGTATTCCTATTGTAACATCTTGTTCCCCTTCCCCTATAGTAACCTCTGGAATTATGTATGGAGTGCGAAATCTTTTAAATTGATAATGTGTTAACAACTTCTCGAAGCTTGCAATATAATTAGTTTGATGCTCCTCTGTCTGATCTCTCTATACCATGACCTTAAAATATGCATGTAGTAAAGCTTAGGTAGAAAGGGCACGTGACGTTCACATTGCACTAGCAAGGCATGTGATCAAGATCATCTTTCATGGTTGTTCCCAACTCTAACAACTATTTGTAAATAATTGCACATAATTACAATGAAAGTGACATTAACATGGTTGTGTTGAGGTGACTGTATAAAACATCATTGGGATTATTGATAGGGTGGACATTCATGTGGCATGGATTGGAGGTGTCGACATGACGAAAGTGTTTCACCAATGACACTTCAAGTGTGTAGTGTCCAAACATACTGTGACCACATTAAGGGTTTGGTATTCTTATTGTAACATTTTATTCTATATTTCCTATTTGTCTCTCTCTCAAGTTTTAGTCTCCCCTATTCTTCCACCTAACCCTAACCCCCCCCCCCCTCTCTCTCTCTCTCTCTCTCTATCCCCCTTGCACCCACCCCTCTCCTCCCCTCTTGATCCCTACCACCAAGCCTCCCTCTCCATCCAGGTAACCCACCTCCTACAACTTAAGGCCTAACATGAACACCCACACTCCCACTTCCCCTATATTAAACTTTGGCCTTATGTATGGCATGATAAATATTTTAAATTGATAATGTGTGAACATCTACTTGAAGCTTCTATAAGAATATTGCAATCTAAATGGTATGATGCCCCTCTATCTGATCCCTCTATACCAGGACCTTAAAATATGCATGTAGGAAAGCTTAGGCATAAAGGGAACATGATAGTCATGATGCAATAGAAAGAAATGGGATAAATATTGGCTTGCACAGTTTTTCTCGACTCTAGCAATTGTTTCTAAATAATTGCACATAATTAAAATGAAAGCAACATTAACATGTAAGTGCAGAGGTCACTGTATAAAATGTCACTGGGATTATTGATAGGATGAACGTTCTTGTGGCATGGATTGGAGGCTCCAACATGATAAGAGTGATGCACCAATGACACTTCAAGTGTGTAGTTCCCAGACATACTATGACCACATTGTGTGTAGTGTCTTCATATGGTGTCCAATATTCAAGCACTAGTTGTTCTATGTTAAAATATGCAAAATAATTTGGGTTATACTATCATACCACTTTTTCTATAAAACTTTCATAAGATCCCTCTAAATTCTATTAGTGTTCAGTTTGGGTGTGTTAGGGTCTATATCAAGTGTTTTTGGACAATTTCGAGTAGGATAGGAGGTGTTTGGAAAAGTTTGAATATATGGGGTTTCGGTAAAAAAAATTGAACTAGTTTCTATCTCTGAGGTTAAGGTCGATTTTATCTATTTTTTTTAATTGGGGATATTAAAAACCCCCACCCCCCCCCTCTCTCTTCAATGTGCACCTTCCACCTCCCCTCCCCTCTCTCTCCTTAACTTATCCTCCCTCTCCGTCCACATATCCCCCCTCCTACAACTCGAGGCCTAGCAGGACCCCCTACTCTCCCCCTTCTCCTATAGTAACCTATGGCCTTATGTATGGCATGATTAATATTTTAGATTAATGATGTGTGAACAAATGGTTGAATATGATATAAGAATCTTTAAATCTAATTGGTTTGATGCTCCTCCATTTGATCCCTTTATACTAGTGCCTTCAAATATGTATCTAGGAAAACTTAGGCATCGAAGGACTAGTAAATTCATGCAGCAGTCTCAAGATATGAGATCAATATCATATTGCATAGTTGTTCCAAAATCCAATATTTTTTTCTAAATTTCATAGAATTAAAATGAAAGAGACATTAAGATGACTGTTTAGAGGTGGCTGTATAAAATATCTTCAAAATTAGTGATAGGATGGACGATCATGTATCACAGTTTGGAGGTGTAGGCGTGACGAGAGCGCTACACCATGACACTTCAAGAGTGATCAAACATATTATTATGACAAAATTAAGGGTTTATTATTGATATTGTAACATTTTACTCTAGTTGTTATTCTTGTTTCTCTTTCCAAGATTTGTCTCCCCTACACCTCTGCCTATACCTAACCCCCACCCCTATCTCCCTTTGTGCTTACCCATGTTATTACATGTTGTGGTTGATGTCCTTAGGAAATAGGGTATTATATTTTTAATCTTGTCTCATAAACCTATTTTATAAAATCTCATAGTAATCCGTAGTGGTTGGATCTGGGCTTCGTTTCAAAATTTGATCAATGATGCGTTAAATTTCATAGCCTTTCATGGGAATGTTTTAACAATGCAGATATCCTCCAAAATGAACACATTGGTGACACTTGTTTAAAATGGAACAATTCATAGATGTAGGAAAAGGTTACGAATCCCCCCCCCCTAAACCATTTATGAAACCCACCCGTAAAAAGGAAGAGTCACATTGAAGGACGGGTCGGTGTTTTAATTCCCGCAATTTTGTTCGAATAAGAAAAAGACACGTCGAAAGCTTTGGTAAAATTTTTAATTTCAAATTTGATGGCTTGGTAAGGTGTAGTGGTTGGCAGGGTTGAAATTTTACGTCCTACCTTTCATGTCAATTTTTTTTTTATAAGACGTTTTGTTTTTAACATTGCCTTTTGTTTGACGTTTAAATCTTAATTTTACATGTCATGATAATAGTTGATTTTTTTTACATATCATTTATACTAACTATATGAAACATTGAATTCTCATATCTTTCCTCATATAATACACAAATACAAAGTTTACAAAAATATAATAAAGAAAAAAAACCTAGCAAACATAATTATTGAACCAAGCTCACATGTAAAGACAAATAAGAATTATCTTGGAAACCTTTAAATATGCATCTTCACAAGCAATATAATAAGCCATTATAATGGGCCACCAAATACCATCCAGCCAAAAAACGATAACAATAGTCAAATTCACCTAACACGGGGATACAACAAGACAATGAAAAAAATCAAAATTTGCATCTATACACACACACACACACACATTTGAGGAATTGTTAGCTCAGGGAGATTTTTGTAAGTCCTTTCAGGACAGCCCATGTTATTCTATATGCATAAAATAATTTTTTCCTTGGAAATAATATATATATATATATATATATATATATGCTTGGGATATAGATATTGATGACGTGTAAAAATAAAAATGCACTTCAAAATGACGGGTGAAATTAAAATTCACATTCATTAATGACAGTTAATTTTATGAAGTGGCAGTATTTAGACCTGTAAAATGGAAAATGACAACTATTTACCCACCAAATTTCAACACTAGTGGTTGGATTTGGCCGTCACTTCAAATTTTGATCAATGACATGTTTTGTATTTCAGAGCTTTTCCTGGTCATGTTTTAACAATGCACAGATCCTCCGAAATGAATACAATGCTGACACTTGTCTCAAATTGAATGATTTGGAGCTATAGGACGTGTAAATGGTCTCATCGGTCATTAATTGTGGCACTTTTATTAGAATAAGAAAATGACACACTGGAAATTTTCTTTTTGCACTACAAATTTGAAAAATTATTTTTGTGCTAAATTTGTTTCGATTTTTTTTTTGAAGATCAAATTTTTGTCCGTGCTGAGAGAAGATAACCAACGGGTGAATCACCGAACTAGTAATCTTTGTCTACAAATTCCACCTAGAAAGAGTTTAACACATTTTAAGAAGTTGAGTAATCTAGGTGTAGATCCTGAAATCCTTATCAACTTGTTTAAAGATGTTTTCAACCCCAAAGTTACTTTTCCTACTTTTTACCCTTAGTGAATTCCCTCTGACCAAACTGCATAGGGTTTTGACATTTTTAAGGCTTCTTAGGAATGTGGTTTAAGCTAATGCATCCTCCCTCGGACTTTTGTCGTGCTAGATTTTGTTTTACCTGTTTAGAATGCTACAACCCATTTAATTAATCTATTTTTATCTTTGACATAATGCAATAACTTTTTCTTGTATCCTCCACTGCCATTACTAAAATGTTAAACTTGCCTTAGCCCCAACTTTTCAAATTAGAATAGGATTTGATACAATGGTTCAATAGTTTATCTCTTGATCGAAAAAACCAGTTGATACTTCAATGGATCCATAAATTAGTGGAAAACCAAGAGTTCAAGTTACCGATGGAGAGGTGAATTTTTTCTATAACATTTACAATGTGTAGTTACAATGCTTTCTTTGGTATTGGGTTATGATGATGACTCTACTGTGGATGAATAGATCATTAGCTTGATTGGGAAAATATTTTTCCAATTAAAGACCAAGTAATAAGGTTTGATTTTGTTTCATTTATGTCAAATGCTATCCATGGAAATTTTGTGGTTTCATCTCTTTCAAATTTTTTAGATATCAATCATATTTGATTTACTTGATTCTGTACTTTCAATACCCTCAATTTGAACATCTTTCTTTAAAGAGATTGATTGTTGAAGGTATTGAATTGCTTGTAACTAAATTGAAGAAAATCATTATCCATTCTGCTCAAGGTTCTAAGACCTTCATGGAAACATTTTTGATAGATGTCCATAAAATTACTCACAAATTTTATCCAGAAAGGATTCCAGCAGAGTTTCGAGCCATGTTACAACCAAGAGACAAGTGAAAAGTAGGAGATTGGTTCTTATATCCTGATTGAATTGTATTGAGGATTTATGGGTTTGAAGGGACATGTTACCCGTTTATATATTTCCCAAGAGTATGCTCTGGAATATCCTATACAAAGAATAGCTAGCAACAAATTGCATTTCTCATAAAATCAATATAGAGCCAATTATTTTGTCCCTCAAGAAATTATGTATTTTGTAATTAAGAATAAGCAAGATTTGGATATTGTGGATCAATTCTTCAAATCAATGGGCTTAGAAATGGTAGAAGGTTTTCCATACAATCCACATAAGGTTATCTCAAACTTGAGAGTTTCATTCAATTCCTGAGAATATGTAACAACAATTGGTTCAACCTTAGGATCATTAGTGAAGAAGGAAAGCTATGGAAATCACTTACCAGAGAATGAAATTATGAAATAAATACATATTGCAATATAAGAAGATAATTCCCAAACTGCTACTGATTGTAAGGAGGATATCAATAGTTATACAGATATGGATAATGAAAAAGGTATAAGAGACAAAGAAAATGGCAAAGGCAAGAGAAAAACTAAGGAAGTGTTGATGTTGAATGGAAACAAAAATACCAAAGTAGTGGAAGACTTTGTAATCTCGGGTGATAATAATGAAGAGGATGACAAAATATCCTATAAATTGCTCGAACAAGAAATCCATGTGGTAGAAGAAACAAAAAAATGATCTTAAAAATATCCTTTCTTATAATTTATTGATCCATCTTATGCCCAAATAAAAACTATGGTAGAAAAAAGTTCAAATATGGAATTTTATTTTGTGGAGAATACTTATGCCAAATATTTGGCAAATGAGATATTATCAATTGAATATCTGGGTCCTAGGTTTATTACAACCATAGATAAGTTAAATAAATCAATGAGTATGATGTTCATGCATACAAATAAAACCAAGGAGGTCCATCTATGCCAAAACCTGAATTGAAGCAGACTACGGTTCAAGTTGATTTGAACCGAATGAATGAAGTTGATATGATCCAATTACATAAATATATAGGATAAACGGTTTCCCATTGATTGTTATAAAAAAACCATAAATGTTAAAATGCTACAAGAAACCATCATGAAGCTTGAAAAACAATTGAAGAATGAAAAGTGGGTAAATATATCTAGATCCTTTAAGGATAAAGATATCGAGTCCAAGATAATTGATGTCTCAGTATCAAGCTCTGAAGAAAATTTAAGAAAGATTATCTTAAATAAGGAAGATGAGATTAAGGAATTAGGAAAACACTTAAAACTACCAAACATTGGTCCAAATCATACTGTAGACATACTTATTCTATTCAAGAAGACAAAACATATTGATCACAAAAATCTATCTCTAAAGCAAAGAATATCCCAATTGGGAATTCAGGTGCAAGCATTGAAAAATGAAAAATTAGAGATAATGGAGGAGTGCACCTCTAAAATTGAGGAGTTGTAAAAATATATTTTGAGTAGGAACACATTGATTTCAATTCACCATATTTTCCAGAAGATCTAGCTAATTATTTGAGCAACATTGAAGCAAATGTAGATGAATTATATGAGTAGGTCAGTCGATTCAAATCCAAGGTGATTGAACTAAATCAAAGTATCTATATTTTCAAAATGGTCAATACATTTTAGGTCGATAAAGAAATTCAGTTGCAGAGAAATATTCAAGAAAAATAAATCGGATTGCATATTTAGAGCACATTTCACATAAAAGAGAAATTGAGTTACAAGCTCAGAGAACAGAGAAGGAAAGATTGACTAAAGAACTAGAAAGGTAAAAGAGGCAAATTATCCCAAATTTTATTTAACATTAGGGAAAAGGGAATTATGGAGACACAATCAAACCTTGATGTTGAATTACTTTCCATATTTTGAGGTGTTACATCTATCGGAAGTTCTAACGAAATGTATTGATATAGAGATTCTGAAGCACTAGAAATGTATAAAAGAAAATGAGAAAATTGTAAATAAAGTTATTCCATATATCGACTCATTGTATGAGGATGGATTAGAATCCTTACAAATACTTGATAGAACGAAATTTATTATGCAAACAAAAAATATATATACGATGAAAGACTTTCTAATGTCAGCACATGAAAAATGTTGCGTTGGGAGATCATGATCAAAAGAGTTCAAGGAAAAACTTAACACTCTTCTTCAAATAGGCATTCCATCCCCATGGACCAAGTATGGTATTTTATACTATTTTCAAGTTTACATGGATACATTAGAAACTAAGAAAAAGGAGGTTCTGGATCTAGTCCAAGATTTCCCATTGCTGGATGAAAATATCATTAAATAAAATTTGTTATATAATTTTGAGTTGTTAATTTCTTTTAAAAAATTATATGTGTAGGAAGAGTGTTTTAGTTTTCAGACGTATACTGAACTAGACATTTCCCTCAAGAAAATATGGGGATTCAATTATCCAAGAGGAGAGGATTGGAATCAAATTTGTTGAATCAAACCACATTAGCAGTGCACCATGCCTATACTGGAGCCCACGTTATCAAAACCTACCAAAACTAAATAAGGATATGTATCAAAGAAAAAGAAAACAAAGAAGTGATGAACTAAAGTTCTATTCAACTGTCAAAGACCAAAACTTGTATGGAACAAAGTTAGATTTTTTGATAAAAGAAGTCTCATGAAATTGTTTTTCTTATTTCGATTTTTGGGACTCATTGATGAGTAGGTTATATATGCCCACAATGAATCTTGTTGGAAAAATTCACACTAAACAACTACTGGGAACATAGACAAGCCCTAATTTAGATTGTTTCCCTTTCATGGGCGACCATGTCATATTTTCTCATCGATGAGACCTTGTTATAATCAACACTAGATCTTTCATCTTCATTTTGTTATCAGAGAATTTTATCTAAAGCATTTAGAAAATATTTCACATGGTTTGAACCCTTTATTTTAACTGAGAATTTTCCCATATGTTTATGGTTAGTACAAGTATATTTCATTATTTTATAGGCCTTTTTTGACAAAATCATTAGTGTTATTGATTATTGTGAGAGATGCATGCTATTTTTATTAAGATATTTGTATAAGAATTTTGGACAAAGAGGTACTGCATTGTGGTGTAATGTTTACTGTTATTAGTCTTTGCTATAAAATCATTAATTGGAAATGAGAACAAATGGTTCATATGTGAGAATATCCTTCTCACTATTCTGCTGGTTGTGATGTTCTTGGATTTTTTTTCTATTCATTATAGTTTAAATGTTCTACATGTTGTTAAGATTTCTTGATAACATTTTATTCTCCTGAAATTCTTATATCTTTCATATTTATTTCAATGCATGTTTTGGGTGCAGTGGTATTGTTTTTTGTTTATGAGGTTTAGATGCAAATCTTATCAGATTATTGAGGTCTCAATGGTTTTTCTGTTATTTGATGCATGAATGAAACGAAAATGCATATTTTTTTATTGCATAGAATTGAAATGAAAGCAACACTAATTAATCCTACCCCTATGTCCCCCACTCCCTCTCACTAATCCCCCTACCACAAACCTACACCTATCCCTCTCTCTAATCCCCCTCCCACAACCATACACCTATCCCTCTCTTTAATCACCCTCATAACACCCTACCCATATCCCTCTCACTAATCCCCCTCCTTCAGCACTACCGCTAGCCCTCTCGCTAATCTCCCTCCATAAAAAATCTTACCTCTAGATAATCTTACCATAAAATTGATATATTTCCAAATTTCCATAGAGAAACCAGGAAACAAAGACACATTTTAACGATGATTAAAATTCAGCGAGTTCAAGAAGCGCCAATGGGAAAATTTCTTAAATTTTAACTCAACATGAACTTACTGAGATGTATAAAACATAATTCAATAATTACTTACATAAATCGAGACATAACATGAGTTTTTCTGTTAATATTTAACAACAAGACAATCATGTAGACAATAATATCATAAGAACTTCATTAACTATTGCATTTACACAAGATCTTTGGAAATTATGATAGAAGCAAATTCAATTTGAATTTCTGACAGAATATCTAACATTCAATAAAAACAGTATCACCAATACAGGATTTGGAATCAAATCCACTGCACCAAGATTTATCGTCTTCTCATGAGATCTCTCATACAAAATGGACAATATTTCATAGGATGGAACATAGAGGAAGAATATATACAGTACTCTACATCATTAATCTTTGATAAAATAACTTACAAGGAAAAAATGCTCATACAACTCAACATATTAGACAAAAACCTTGTATTCCTAAAATTGCCAGCCTTAAGCTCTTGGATTGATTTACATTTTTTAGGCTCTCTATCTAAATGAATACAATTACCCTTGATATTTACATAACATAAAATTAATATTATTTTGACTAATTGCCTTTTTACATTGACTAAAAACAAATATTACTAGGTCTTTAATTTTTCTTTCTACATTCATCTTTCTTCTTCCCTTTATTGGGTGTCTGTTGTTGATGCATATATTGTTGAGCTGGAATGGTGGGTTAACCTTGAGGTATGATACATTGAATAATTTTATGTAAAAATTCTGCATATGATTGTTCTCTAGGTTTCAACTGTCCTCTAGATGGCATAAAAGAGATTGGAGCTATTTGTCTCACGAACTCCTGAGGCATCTGAGGTGTCTGTGGCATGTTGGAATTATGACTTGGAATTTGACTTGAATATTGCCTTGTTGACTATGCTTAAGGAGGCACTACAAATTTATAGTATCTCATGACTAATGTCCATTCTTTTCCTAGTGGAATCGTGTGTGCTCTTAATTTTTCTAAGACCAATTCTTCTTCTGAGTGCCTTTCATAAGACAACGTTTCCAAATATTTTAAAATAGTCTTATTTCTTACCCATATTTGGCAACATGGTCTTAATCTTCTCACTACTTTCTCTCCACTAATCACTCCTTCTAGGATCTCTTGTTGGAGCTCTCCATCTCTCTTCTGTGTCAGAAGTGAGTAGTATTCTTCCTTAGAATAAAAGTTTGCATTACCATCCCAAAGTGAGGGTAGCACCAATTTTATTACTCCACTAAACATGATTTTAAAAGAGGCATGCCATATGCAAAATCATTGGTGTTGTTTTGCATGGGTCTCAACATATTTTTCTTCAAGAGCGTCTGTTTGTCTATTTTGATTATTGATGTTTTGTTGTTTAATTGCAAGTTTTGCAACTGCTTCTGATTTGTGCTATTTTGATACTCAATAGTATTTTTGGCTTGCATTGGTTTATATGTCAGTGTTATTTCCACTTTCTTCATTTATTCTTTAGATGACTTGGAAGTTTCCATTTCTTCCTTCATCAACACACATAAATCCCATTTGGTCATGAACAGTTGTGAAACCTTGTCTGATAACTTATTAGTTACTCTGTTGAGTAATTCTTATCCTTGGGGATCCACTTGTAAATAAGCTACTTCACCTTTAAGGTCAACAATATCTCTTTTTAAATCTGAGATGTCATCATTCTTTTTACTGATATCCCCCTCCCTCTCAACTAGTTTATCATTCTTCTAATTGAGGTCGTCCTCTAGCTCTTTTATTTTGGTATCCTTATCTTCTTCTATTATTGTAGCTCTGGAGTGATGTTATCTTCCACCATGTCATCGACATTAACCACCTCTACTTGTACTCTAGGATGTTTAGGATCACTATCACTTGGTTCCTCTTCTACTGAACCTTTTTCTTCCTATATAGTGGAAGGTACAACTGGAATGCATTTCTCAGTAGATATATAGGTTCTCTCCATATGTAATGCAACAATTTATAATTGAATCTCACTAATTTACTCTTTCCTTTCTTCAGACAACTTCTGAAAGTACAACATGTTTGCATAACATCTTTCATTTTCTTCATGAGATTACCTTAGATCTGGAGTTTGCACAGGTTCTATTGTTGGAATTTTTAATTCGTTCTTTAGAGTTGCTATCTCATTGTATTTTTATTTTAAAATGCTTGTAGCGGGTGCACTATCCCTTAGGTTTACACTTAATTTTTAATTCGTTCTTCAGAGTTGCTATCTCATTGTATTTTTATTTTAAATGCTTGTAGCGGGTGCACTATCCCTTGGGTTTACACTTAATTTTTAATTTGTTGTTTAGAGTTGCTATCTCATCATATTTTTATTTTAAAATGCTTGTAGCGGGTGCACTATCCCTTGGGTTTACACTTAAGTCCATTATCTTTTCTTTAATACTTTTAACTGACACTTTCTTGGATTTCATAGTTACTTTTTCTGCTATCCACAAATCCTGTGATCTTTGAAGAGCCACTTTGAACTTTGGTTATGTTTTGATGGATTGTATAACCTCATTGCATATCATGTCAATGGTATGTTTGAAGAAATAAACCTTGTTGATCTTGTGAATACTTTTGAAATTACCTTGATATTCACTGCTATGAAATCACTCATGCTTCTTGGATTTTGGGCTGTAGGTTTCACTATAGACCATCTTAATACATCATTTTGATTGTTAGCTATTGTATTAAATTCATTACCTTCTACTCCTACTTCTTGTCTGGACTCTTTTGACATCCTTACATTCTTTTCTCTTAATAATTTGTATTTGGCTTGTACGTCTATGGGAATTGTATTATACTTTATGATGAGGGATCTGATGATGAAATCTAGAGGATCTTAGACTCTGTGAAATCTAGAGTAGGATAATGAGTGAATTTTATTGGTGGGCCTACTCCACTATATGGAAAAGGTGGAACTGTGCCCATTATCTACTTGGGAAGATTCTCCTTCGGCTCTTCTAATAATTTCTCTTCTTCCACCCTGACTTTATTTAATGGGTGCTCCATATTAGTTTCATCAATGTCCATATTTGAAGACACTTTTTCAATTCCCCTCTTATGTCCATACTATTGTGCTTTGTTCCTTTCTTCTTCCATCCTTCTTAGCACAATTTGAACTTCTTCCCAGCTTAGTAGGTTTTACACTCTTCCATTATAGTCTAGGATTAGGTTTATAACTAGAATTCTTGTTTCCAATTATCTTTTGTGAAATAAACCCATGGTGGTCATACTCAAAAGCTTTCTCTTTCTTCACATTTAAATTTATTAGATAGTTGTCCAACTTCTACAGTGCTCCTAACCTCTTCAACTGGAAAGGTCCTATTTCTTAAGGAACTTTGAAATTTCAGTGGTGTCTATAATTCCTAAAGTGTCTCTCATCATCCTTGAACATCTTCCTAGAATATTAATCTAATCAAAACACTGCAGGTGTGAGAAATGTTTAAATTTGTTAAGGTTCTTCTTCAAAGCCACACACTCTAATCACTATAAATTCCTCGAAGAGGAACCAATCTCATGTTCTAGTCTAAGGAGTGGACTTAAGCAATTTATGATTGTATGGAAACATTATAAGGGGTTCTACACCATGAATGATCGTCCAGGAGATATTCATAACTTTATTTGTTAATTCAACAAAATTATCATTGTTAGACCTTTTTAAGAATAGTTCTGGAAAGGGTATACCCTACTCATCGACCATCTTTAAAATCAGGCCCTTAAAATATTCACAATTTTGATGGACAAACAAATAGAAGACACAGGAAGGATATCTAACAAATCAACAACATGGAACTCATCCAAATGATATTGAATGCTTCTATCTACTATACTACAAAGGTCAGACCTAGGGAAGTCATTGGAAGACATAGGAGTTAGACTCAAAATAAAACTGAGGGCTAGTTCATTAACCTATTCATCATGTTCATACCCAAGAATTATACATATCAATGTTATAGCTTTCTTGGATGACTTAGAAAATACCATTGAATCATATGGTGGAGAGGTTTTAGAGAGGACAATGCCTTTACCTAGATGTTGAAGAAGGAACATGTTTTTGTCTAAGGGGATGAGGTCTCTATAAGTAGCTGACAAGGATCTTTCATCAAGTTGATGTACTTTCAAAATTTAGGTATGGGAAACATTTTTATCAAGCTTTGGGAATCTAGATTGCATAGGAGAATTGACCCATATGATAGAATTTCCATTTTACTGGGATAGTATTGTTTGGCACACCACATTATAAATTCTGGGAAGTATACAGATTGAGGGCATATTTTCTTGCCCATGTTAGACTCCCATAGGTGCAACTAGTCCTAGATTGAGATGGATAACGAATCTTCCTCTTCCTGTATTGAATTTAGGTTGAAATTATATATATTTTACTAAATACTACATCCTGTCTATTTATGATATGTTCATCATTGATAGACAATGATTTAGAATTTAGGATTTTGGAAGATTGGCCCATGGCTAAGCTTCACCATGCACTTGTATTATACTGGGTAGAATTTGATATTTATCAATTAGGGTGCATAGATTATGCTTACACGTAAATCAATAATTTGGGAGGATTGGCATATTCAAAATTACCCAGAATAGTAGTCAGGAGATGCTTCTGCGGATATGTTCTGGACATATAGACTAGTTTGAGCTGGGTATTCTTCTCTACAACCGCTAGTGAGGGAAAAAGAAGGTTGGGTTCATAATTTTAATGGGCTAGAAAATTTTAGATAATGGAAAATTGGCCTAAAATTTTTTTGGTATTCAAGTGGTTGACATCACTCTAGGCGTGGGGCCAGGTGTTCAAAGTTCATAGGCTATCATGACTATGATGTGGTTTTTTAGCCGTGTCCAACAGTTTTGGTTAACTGGCTTGGTTTTGGCCAAATCATAACTCCCAATGGATTGGTGGTTTTATACAAAAGGTTCGGCGAGGAGTTAACACTAAAAATATTCCATGTGTCCAGTTTCATTTATAAATCCTCAGCGAGACAAATTAATGTCACTTCATTTTTTCAAGGAGCTATCAACCTCCATCGTTGATCTATTGATGTACTTTTTTGTTATCTCACTACCCCTTTTTATCTCACGATGATCTTCCCAATGAGTTATTAATAGTAACTATTGATCTTGAGATTCACTTATCTACACTTTCACTCTATCTCTCAAGTACTTTAATCGCATGCTATTCATCATGACCATTGATCTGAAAAGAAATCGACAGTTTTTTAGGTGGGTCCAGTTGTTTCGGTTAACTAGCGTGGTTTTGGCCAAAACACAACTACCGATGGCTTGACAGTTTTATAAAAAAGGTTCGGCGAGGAGTTACCACTAAAAACATGTCATGTGTCTAGTTTTTTCATTTATAACTCCCCGATGAGACATATTAATGTCACGTTATTGCGTTAAGGAGCTATCAACCTCCACTATTGATCTATTCATGCACTTTTTTATTAGCTTTCTACCACTTTTTATCTCACAATCGTCTTCCCAATGATCTATATATAATAATCGTTGATATTGAGATTCACTTTATTGATCAGATATACACTTTCTTTCTCTCTCCTGAGTACTTTACCCACACGCTATTCACCATGTCCGTCGATCTAAAAATAGATTGATGGTTTTCCACTGCATTAAATCTAGTGATCAGAATCACCTTCTTGGTCACATGCCGTGACTTTTTCCTATGTCATTTGTATGTTTATCTCCTTATGGTAGCACACCACAAGATTATAGTATCTTTTTCTAGCCCAGAACTGAAATAAAATCTACGTGCTAACATCTGTACAACTAATTAATTGTCGTTATTGCATTAAATTTGTTATATTTTTCCTCCCTTTTTGGCACTATAAAATACTACCACAATTAGTCACATATTATGGGTATAAATCATAATGTCATTGGAGACATATTAACAATGTTAATTTCATATGTGTTGCTTAATGACAATTTTGATGATGGCCCAAACAAATCGTGATGAAGGCTCAAGCAAATCATGAAGAAGGGGTCGATAGATTGGTGGTGAGTACGCACAGGACATCTTGAACATGCTAGGAAGTTAACGAAAAGAAATGAGAAAACCATGAGGGTGTCCAAATTAAATGAACATTGGTTTTTTCACTTGGGCCTTCAATTCATATTGGAATGCTCAATTAAATGTTACATGTGCCCACATGACATCCCTCCAATGCAAATATGCATTCGTTCAATGCATATCTGCAGGAATGCCAACATTCTTTTAGGAACTTAATTCTGAGTTCTATATCCATATAAATCTACCTTTGTATATATTTCTATTATGTGTTTTATTCATGAGAGCACAACCTTCGAAATACAATCCATGTTCCTCGAGCACAACTTTGTAGCGGATAGAGTCAGCACTGCAATTCCAACCACCCAAATTCAATCTGTAATGACTAGTTGCACAACTTATTCTCCATGCTTGTTATGTTATTTTTTGTAGTTATGTGGATCAAAGTCGATTTTAAGAAACAAAAATTGAAAGGTATTTATTTATCAAAGAATATCATTTTTTTATTTAGATTCCATAGCTGTAAACATAATCCTTTGTTTCCATTTCTTTGAGAGTTGCAGGTGTACTCCCTATTGTCCCTCATGTTGTAGGTCGGGCATAATAGGTATTTATGTTATTTTCCATGCTAGATATAACTTCAAATAATATACACAAGGGATTTGGTGACAATACAAATTCTAAGGAGGGATGTGCAAATATCATGTTCTCTGCGCCATTTTAGGATGATGATCCAATCATCATACCAAGGGAGGGAAACTGAAAAAGGGGGGGAATGATGAACTCGGGGTCAAATATATGGGACGAGCCTATTTTGAATGTGCAACTTCTAACCATACTTTCAGTACATAAATAGAAAGTATATTAAATTAATATTATCTCCATGCATCTCCATTTTGCAAGTTGAGTTGTTTCTTCCTAAAAACTGAAACAGTGGTTTAAATCAATTGTTTTTCCATAATTTAACTCCATGATTTTTCCAATTTGAATGTGCCCCTATATTGTCACAAATATATCCTGAAAATGTCTTCAAATATAACCTTCCCATCCCCGATCCTTTCTTCTAGTGTTTCATTAAGCAACATCATTCCCTAAACTGAGGTTCTGCTTCATCAACATTGTTCTTGACTGCCACATCATCTATGTCATATTATTTGTGCCACATAAACTCAATGCCACATCAGTTATTCCATTTTGAAAATAATGACAACTCTTCAACAAATTGTCCACCTCTTATACATCACCGCAACCTTAATTGTATAATGGTAGTTGCTCGACCTCATCCTGTATTTTATAAATATCAAGAATACTAAGCACAAGAAGGGTCGGATGCCCCTTCCTTTATGAGAGAAGTGTAAAAATATTGAACCTATGAAGGCTAGGCCGAAAATTGATCAATATATAAAATGGTGAACATAAGAAGGATTGATTGACCCTTCAAAAAATTGTCCACCTCTCATACATAACAACAACCTTGATTGTATGACAGAAGTTGCTCAACCTCATCCTATATTATATAAATATAAAAAATAATGATCACAGGAAGGGTTGGAGGCCCCTTCCTTTACGGGATAAATGTAAAAATATTAAACCTACAAAGGTTAGGCTAATAGTTCATCTATATCCAGAATGGTAAACACAAAAAGGAATGGTCAACCCTTCCTATATACAAAATGGTGAACATAATAAGGAATGACCTACCCTTCCTATATTATAGAGCTATTAGGAAAAGAAAACCCAAGAAGGAACTGACACACCTTCTTATATTCTCTGAATTTCAAAAAAAACATGGAGAAAATAGATTGGGCTATCATTGTTGTGATCACTATTCTAGTCATCTCTATGATACAAGAAGGGTCAATTCCCCCTTCCTTTACTAGAGAGATATAAAGAATAGTGAACACCAGACATAACAACTGACCCTTCCAATACCTTTGTACATATAACAATAATAGTGAACACAAGATGGGGTGGTCGACCCTTATAGAAATATCAAGAATATTGAAGTCACGAATAGTTAGATGCCCCTTCATTTTATGATATAAATAATTAGAATTTAAAACCTACGATAGGTCCACCCACCCTTATGGTGTTGTATATATATAGATAATAGTGAACACAAGAAGGAGGGGTTGTCCCTTCATGTATTAAATATATATCAAGAATAGTAAAAACAAGTGTCAGACACACATTCTATTATGATATCCTAAATATAAAGAATATTAAACGTAGGAAGGATTAGACAACCCTTCCTATGATATAAAATTGAAGTATAATGAACATAGGAAGGGTCGAATGACCCTTCTTTATTTGTACATATAATGAGAATAGTGTATCCTGGAAAGAATGTATGTCCATTCTTGTATTATGGAAATATAAAGAAAAGTGAACGACAAAAGTATCAGTGAGGCCTTCCATTAAGATAGAAATAAAAAGAATATTGAACATAGGATGTGTAGGAACACCCATATTA